>MDKG01774873.1:0-11805 GCA_005239535.1 Nicotiana rustica
GTGGGGGTGGGGTGGTGCACAAAAAGGAAAAAATAGTAATCTGAAAATTACCAAAAAAAAAAAAGAAGAAGAAAACTCTTTTTTTGTGGGGCAGGGTGGGTGGTGATGGAAAAAAAATTGAAATTTGAAAAAAAAAAGCCTTTTTGGAGAGAGAGGATGGGGTGAGTAGTGTGAGATGAGGTTATGTGAGTGGATGTGGGGTGGATTGGTGAGGGTGGGGAAGGTTGAGAAAGAGTTTTGGAAATTGTTTTCCCTTCTCTTGATAAAGAAAACATTTTCTTCCAATTGAAAAAAAATGAGTTTATAAGAAAAATATTTTCTAAAACATTTAAGCCAACCAAACATGAAAAAATTTGGAAATATTTTGCGGAAAGTATTTCCTTAGTACCAAACACACCCATTATTTCAGTCACCACAACTTGGCATTAGGATAACGGAACAAGTAGCAAAATAACATGATAAAAAATATTTTGGGTTTTGGCATAGAAAATTTAAAAGTTCCTTTCGGTGTAGAATAAAGATAGTAGCACAAACGTAGTACAAATATGTTATTTGAATATTTCAGTAGAAATTGTCAAGAAGTTTGTAAGAGAAATGAATATTGTAACTTGCTCGAAAATGAAGGACTTGTTTGCTGCGGGAACAGAAACTTCATCAACAATAAATAATTGGGCAATGGTCGAAATGATGAAGAATCCAAGTGTATTTGCAAAAGCTCAAGCAGAGGTAAGAAAAATATTGACAGGGAAAGAAACTTTTGATGAAATTGATGTTGAGGAGTTCAAATACCTAAAGTTGGTCATTAAAGAAACTCTCAGACTCCACCCTCCTCTACCTCTATTATTTCCAAGAGAATGTAGAGAAGAAACAGACATAAACGGCTACACTATTCCATTGAAAACAAAAGTCGTGATTAATGCTTGGGCAATGGGAAGAGATCCAAAATATTGGGATGATGTAGAAAGCTTTAAACCGGAGAGATTTGAGAATAACTCGATGGATTATATTGGTAATGATTTTGAATATCTTCCCTTTGGTGGCGGAAGGAGAATTTGCCCTGGAATATCATTTGGATTGGCAAATGTTTATTTTCCACTAGCTCAATTATTGTATCACTTTGACTGGAAACTCCCAACTGGAATCAATCCAAGTGAACTAGACTTGACTGAGGCGGCTGGAGCAGCTTGTGCTAGAAAGAATGACCTACACTTGATCGCTACTCCTTATCAACCTTGTCAAGAGTGATCTCATGGCGTCAAACCTTTTCTTAAAAGAAGAATCTTGTATTTAAATTTCATTGTCAACCTCCACCGTTGTATTTTCTTCCTTTGCTGCTTTGGTATTTAGCTACTACTTATATTTTGTGTCGTCTTTCATAAAGAAATATGTCAGTATAGTTTTCGACACAAGGTATCAAATAAGATTTTCTGTGTTTTTATATTTTTTAATGTAGTGAGGTGCGGTCCATGTGGACACAATATACTTACTTACATCCTTGTATTATGAAGAGGAGATAATTGATGGTGTCATCATAGTGATCATATTCTGTTTGTATACTTTTGATCTTTTGAGCTATGTGAGATTTTAAGGTGGTGAATCTATTCCTTGTGAAGTACTCCCTCCGTTTGTTTCAATTTATGTGAACATATTTTATTTTTGGTCCGTTATAAAAAGATTGACCCCTTTTTAAATTTGAAAACAATTTAGCTTAGACTTCCAACTCTATCCTCAATGAGAAGCTTTTATAACCACATAATGCTCTGAACCCTTTTTTGACTTGTTTAGGACCACAAACTCAAAAAGTCTTATTACGAATGAACTCGCAAGGAGGAAGTGAAACAGGTCCTCTGAAGCATTTACTTGGTTCACTGAACAACACACTAAAAGCAAAATTGAATTAGGGTACAAAGCCCATTGCCTAAGTGGGATGTCAAATGAAAGTATGTTAATTTACTTGAATATCGTCAACGCACAAACTGTACTGTGATCACACTGGTCATCATATATAGTTATGGATGCATATCCAAGTTTAAAGCCTTTGAGTAAATTGGTAAACATATGAAGTTAAAATGGATTGAGAAGAAAGGATTTACTCTACATCTCAAAGGAAAGAAACCAAACATGTTTGGATGTCTAAAAGTAACCAATAAGCTGTCTTGAGTGGGAGAAAGACTATTTGATAACGGTTGCTCAAGGCATGTGACATGAGACAAATCAAATTTCTTCACCTTGACAGCTTTCCAAGGAGGGAAAGTGCCATTTGGCAACGGTAAGAAAGTTGAAATGATTGATGTAGGTAAAATAGGAAAACCACTCTCCCATGCTACAGATAACATTTGTTTGTTAATGGTTTAAGGCATAATCAGTTGAGTATCGCATAACTATGTGATAGAGGCAATAGAGTTGAATTCACTTCTGATGGTTGCACTATTTTGGATGAACTGATAGGGCCCATAACAAGTTCCTAAAGTTGTCTTAGGAATATCTCATGCTCTTATCTTCAATTTAATGGTACCCAGACATCAAGTTAATCTTAAAAAAGAAAGCACTCTATAATTGATCGAACGAGTAATCAATACGTGATAAAGGATGCTTGTTTTATATGGTGACCTTGTTCAACTATATGTAACCAACATAAATATGCGTCGACTTATCCTTCTTCTTCACAAACAAGATCAGAGCACTCTAAAATAAGACACTTGCTGGTCTAATGAACCCCCTGCTCAACAAGTACTGTAACTGATCATCTAGCTCCTTCTCGCAAGAGTCATCTTATAAGGTGGGATTATCACGATCCAAAATTTCCACCAAAACTATGACGGGGCCTAACACTACTTGCTAGGCAGGCCATCAATCAATTAGTAAAAATGGTGTCAAAATAATAAGTTAATACAAAGGACTTATTCTTTTGAGTGGGTGAGCTCTAAATAATAAGTAATACAAGGTCTGAATCAAATAGAATACTGTATGAAATACTAAACAGTGTTACTGTTAAATAAGGAATGGACGTCAAGGCCTCCAAACGGATCAACAGTGCAACCTCAAAATCTCTCAGCTAATTTGAATCCGTCTCACAGGTAACTATCACAATCAGCAACACCTGTACCTGCACAATCGATCCCATGTACTCAATAGGAAACAAACTTAACCTCGAGCTAAAAGCAGGGACGAGATAGGCAAGGTCTGAGGCACACTTTGCACAACCAACAATAACAATAACAACAAAGTAATAGCCTATGAAAGAGAATAGCGCAATGATAACAAACTCATCTTAACATAATAAGAGAAAAAATGGGCATGCTTTTCAAGTATAACAATCTAGGAACAAATCTCCATATAATTCACTTGATCAGGTATTTAACAAGATGAAACTGTGATATAAAGCTCTAATCCTCAAGTACAGTTACCAAATACCTACTAGCGTGAGGGATAATACTACTCCACGCCTACATGTCAGTCATACATGCCAGATCAATATTTTGTTTACAGTTAAATCATCAAGTATAAACAAATATCAGCACATTCGTCCAGAATGCCCCATACACATACTATAAGCACGCTCAGGGTGCCTGGCTCAAAGCCCTTGGACCCTGACATGCACACACTCAACACTGTACGGGTGCCAGACATAAGTCCCTCTCAAGCACATATGTATGAACTTGTGCCTACGCCCACAGTTAATAATTAACTCTAGAGGGACAGGTCCTTGCCCAAGCATTAAGTCAATGATCAATTTTATCTAGCCTGACATGGGGCATGATGCATGCATCGCCTCAATAACAACACCACTTAGCCTAGTATCAGCCGGATGTATGAGTCACTTCAATATCAATGCCAACACTGCTCTATGGCCCAAAAAAAAGTCATCAATCCGCTCAGGTCATTATATGCCAATATCTCACAGAAACACAATTCAATAAACAACACAGAATATAACCACGTGCGACAATTCATGTGATGTCCCAAAAGGGGTCATCCCGTATATTCTATATAATTCTGTGTTCCGAGATCGTGAAAACGTCTTTCTATCTCACCTCGATTCGTGTGCGCAGCCCGGGCGTAAAGCCCTTTATATGAAAATTTGAAAAAATGAAAATTTTATATTGGAAATTTGAATAAAGTTGACTTCAGTCAACGTTTTTGGTAAACGGACCCAGACCCATGAGTTGACGGTCCCGGAGGGTTCGTGAAAAAATATGGGACTTGGGCGTATGCCCGGAATCGAATTCCGAGGTCCCAAGTCCGAGAAGTGAATTTTTAAAAGAAATTGTTTTTTGAAAAATATAAAGGTTTTTGAAAATGAAATTTGAGTTAAAACCTATGATATCGGGCCGGTATTATGATTCCAAAGCCCGGTACAGGTTCGATATGATTTATATGTGTTATCTGTGAAATTTGGTAAGAAATGGACTTAATTTGACGTGATTCAGACCTTAAATGCAAAACTTAATGTTATAGAAGTTTGAAGAATTTTCATGGATTTTTAGTTTAATTCATCGTGTTAGTGTTGTTTTATGAGGTTTGAAACCTTGAGCGAGTCTGTGTTAGGTTATATGACTTTTGTGTGTGGTTGGACGGGGTCCCGGGGGGCCTTGGGTACGTTTAGGATGCTCATCGGGTGTTAATAACAGTTGGGAGACAGCTGAACCAATGTTGGTTCTGGTGTCTCGCACCTGCGATGGACTTTCCACAGGTGCGGACACGCAGGTGCGACGAGGAGCTCGCAGGTGCGGAGCTTAGCCCAAACCCCCAATCCTCGCAGGTGTGGCTAGTTTTCCGCAGGTGCGGCCATTTGAGTGCAGGTGCGTCCCCAGGGGTGAAGGTGCGGAATTTCTAGGCAGAAAAGGGACAGAACCGAGGGTTCATGTTATTTTCACAATTTTTGAATTGGGGAGCTCGGGAGAGGCGATTTTTGAAGGCTTTTGCACCTGGGTAATTTGGGTAAGTTATTTCTATCCATTATAGACAAATTTCCAATCTTAAATCCAACCTTTAATTTCGAAAATTTTGGGTAGAAAATGGGATAAACTTCATAGACCAAATTATTGAGTTTTGATTGGGTTTTTGACCTCCGATTTGAAAGATTTTTATATGTCTAGACTCGTGGGTGAATGGGTGTCCAGAAAATATAATTTTTACCCGATTTCGAGATGTGGGCACGGGGAACTTTTTGGGCGAATTTCCTAATTTCGCGTATTAGCTTCGGACTTATTAATTATTTTGTTTCCTTGTGATAATATTTACTTTATGAAATCGAATTGTCTAGATTTGGGCCAGACGGAGTTGGGTACTCATGGCAAGAGCGCGGTATTGAGTTGATTAGCACAGTCGAGGTAACTATCTTGTCTAACCTTGTGTGGGGGAACTACTCCTTAGGATTGAGTCTTCTATGTTGATTGTAGTCCGCGTACGCGAGGCGACGAGTGTGTACTCAAACTTATTTGCAAATAGATTGCTCGTTAGGTAGTTTTGTGTCCTTATGTTCTCCGTATATGAATTAAACTTGTTATATCTAAATTCCTGATTCCAAATCTCATATCCTCATGTTCAAGTTAGAAGTACTTGCCTAGCATTCCTTGTTTCTTATATGATTGTAATTGAATTAAATGAAGACTTTGTTTTTGCAACCGTTATGCTATGTCTTCCTTCATATGCTGTCTATTTACTGAGCATTGTTCAAACTGAGTTTATTCAGTGCGACTAATTGTCTATGTGAGATTGGTCATAGCTGATTCCCTTGCCGGGATGATTTGGTTTCTTGGTTGCGAACTTGAATGTATAGAATTGTTGCTATATTTGCCTTTTTCCCCTCGTTATGTTGTTCTCTCTTTGTGCTTGGCACTCCTCTCAGTGGCTACTTCTTATGAGCGAGTTGTTACCATTTTTATGACTTAAGTCTTTGTATTGATTTGCTCATCGCACTTTGTATTCTGCCTTGTTTGCTTTCGCACCGGTTCTGGAAATATATGTTGTCTCTGTCGCATTCTGGTTGTTTTCCTCAGTGGCTGCATTGCATATTTAAGTTGGAACTACGGACACAGATCCGGGATCTTTCCCTCTGTACTGCATCACATATTTAAATTGGGACTACATACAGAGATCCGGGAGCTTTCCCCCCGTACTGCATCGCATATCTAAATTGGGACTACAGACAGAGATTCGAGAGCTTTCCCCCGTACTGCATCGTATATTTAAATTGGGATTACGGACAAATATCTGGGAGCTTTACCCCTGTACTGCATCGTATATTTAAATTGGGACTACGGACACAGATCTGGGAGCTTTCCCCCTGTACTGAATTGCATGACAAATTTTAAGTAGCGGACAGAGCTCCGGTAGTTTATGATTGAGGAGATTTGAATCGAAAGATATAAATATATATATTGAAAAGTATAGCTGAAAAGAAATTATCTCCGGGAAAAGTTATGTCTAAAGGACTTCTTTTCGAAAGTATATTTGAGAAACATTTGTCTTGCAGAATGATGACATTTGAAAGAGCAGTACTTGGGAAAATATATTTTGAACATCACGTGTTTTGATGATATTTGAAAGAGCAGTACTTGGGAAAAATATATTTTGAACATCATGTGTTTTGATGATATTTGAAAGAGCAGTACTTGGGAAAATATATTTTGAACATCACGTGTTTTGATGATATTTGAAAGAACAGTACTTGAGAAAATATATTTTGAACATCACGTATATTGATGATACTTGAAAGAGCAGTATTTGGGAAAGTATATTAAAACACCCCGTATTTGAAGAGACTATGTTATAAATATTTCTCTTTATAAAAATATATAAATATACATTTAGAGAAAGTATGTTTCAAAGAAGAAATTTCTCTATTCCGAAATGATTATATCTTTAAAATTTTCAAAATGAACTCACGATTTAAAGGTTTTCACTCGAAGGTTTGAGCAATTTTATCGAGTTATCGGCTAAGCCCTAACGTGAATAAATTGATGCAGTGTGTAGTTGCTAGTGTTCTTATTGGGTTGAATTTCCCGCAATTTGGATTGCATTCTTTCCATTATCTTTGCTTACTTCTATTATGTTATCCGTTGATCGTGATCATTGAATTCCCTTCCGTATTATTCGATCGTATCGTTAATTACTTTGAGAAATCGTTAGATAAATATTTTGTTTCGGTCGTTTATACATCTATGCCTTTTTACTTATTAGACCGGTGGTGTCTTGACTAGTCCTCGTCACTACTTCACCGAGGTTAGTCTTGATACTTACTGGGCACCGCTGTGGTGTGCTCATACTACACTCTGCACATTTTTGTGTGCAACTTCATGGTTGTTGGTAGCTGTGCAGATCGTTGCTGAGGAGACTCAAGGTAACCTGTTGCTGCGTTCGCAGGCTTCAGAGTCCCCTTCCTGTTTTATTTCTATTCAACTGTACTTACTTATTCCAAGACAGTTGTACTTAGATTTGATAGAAAGATTTCGTAGAGCTTATGATTTGTATTTACCGGGTTTTGGAAAGTTGTAAACTCTGTTAAGAATTCTATTTCGAAATTTTTTAAGAATTCTACCTTATTGTTGTTGTTCAGTGGAAATTTTGGGCTTACCTAGTCCCTAAGACTAGGTGCCATTAGGATACCCAACGGAGGGAAATTTGGGTCGTGAGAAGTTGGTATCAGAGCTCTAGGTTCATAGGTGCTACGAGTCATAAACGGGTTTGGTAGAGTCTTGCAGATCGGTACGAAGATGTCTGTACTTATCATCGAGAGGCCACGGAACTATCAGGACAATTTCACTTCCTTCATTCCTATCGTGCGAGTTCATTGATCTTAAAGTTTGAAATTATCGTTCCATTCTCTCACCGATGGTGAGGACACGAGCGGCGGTTCCGGATTATGTTACCCGAAGCAAATGTCACAAGGGTCAGAGACAGATGCCAACGAGGAGCACGTGCCGCAGTTAAGATGCCTACCAGAGCAGCCATTGAGGAGTCACTAGTAGTCCTAGTTAGGGGACAGGTACTGGGGGTGCCAGTTGCTACCCCGGACTCCAGAAGAGTGGAGCGCAGTTTTGAATACAATTGGTACATCGGCTCAGGCTGGGTTGTTTCTAGTGCACCAGTTTCATCACAGATCAGGGGAGGAGTTCAGATTCCCACGGTCTATACTCTAGAGCAGCGAGATCATATTGGTCATGTTCCAGTTGTCATGGCAGTATGGCATGTGGTTTTAGTTCAGCCCGTGGTTGGGACAGCAACATCGGAGGTAGAGCACCTTGGGATTTGGAGGTACTGGAAGTACCACCCTTCTATCCTTCAGTGGATTGGCGGTGGGTGATGCCCAGGGTTATCTGGAGGAGTGTCACCATATTTTTCGTACTTCGGGTACTGTGGAGACGAGTGAGATCGCTTTTGTCACGTCTCAGGTCCAGAGTAGTGGATTGATCAGTGGTGGCGGCATATGAGTTGGGGTAGCCTGGCCGAGTTAGCCTTACTAGCATGGATTCAGTTTTCGGAGATATTTTGAGGGAGGGCGCACCTCAGTTCCGTCGGGATGTACATCACGGAGTTTGAGCAGTTGCGTCAGGGCGCTATGTCACCATTGAAGTACGCCGTCAGATTTAGTGAATTGGCTAGATATATACCTCACTTGGTTGCTTCAGTTAGAGGGCGAGTCTGTATATTCATTGAGGGACTCAGGCACGGTAGAGAATCTTGGGTCAACTTGTTCAGTTGCATTACTAGCTTCGCATGGGAGCGTTTCAGAAACTTATGGGTCTCCGAGGATCCGTATCGTATGTCTTCCACAGCCACATCGGCAGACAGATTGTTTTCAGTGTGGAGATGTTAGCCACAGGGTAAGAAATTGTTCCAGGATTCAGGTGGGAGAGTTATAGCAGGGTGTTCAGGTGGGTAGAAGGCGCCTTAGAGGGGGAAACCCGACCGGTTGATGTGTTGCATATAGTAGGATAGAGGCCGTCGTGTCAAATATCATCACCCAAGTATAGCTTGATGTGCTAAAGTGGGGTACCATTGTATTTCACTGTAGTCCTGTTGATCAGGACAAGTTCCCATTATTTGTTGTCTCATTTATGAGCGAGTTTCATGTATTGCACTCTATTTTTGTGCTTGTTCCTGTTGGGAGATTCTATGAGTAGTAACCGTGTCTATCATTGTTTTATTCATCCTTGCTAGTGGTGAAATTGGAAGTGAGTCCATGTCGTCCTTCGTGGTAAGCTTTATGTGGTTCTCCTGAGTATTTTGTGTTCGAGCTGTGATTTGATACTCCATTGATATGTGAGTAAGTGAGCACTATGATTTTGTTAGCCGAGATGAATTAGCGGGAGATTTATATTGGTATGATATATATTCGACGTGTGTCATAGAGTTGAGGGCGAGACCCTCGTGATTTGATATGTTTGGACCGGGCTGAGCACCACGGTGGGATTTTTATTAGGATGTCATCCTTGTGATTTGTTCATATGCTTTGCTTCTCTCTTGTTATATTGCTTTTGGTAAGTCGGTATCGATCGAGAGTTATGCCTATGGGCTTGTTTGATAGTACCTTTATACATGCTTCTATTTTCCTACTCAGCCATTTCGTTATGTGCTTCTTTAGTCCAGTTTGCGGGATGTGTGGTCGGTGGTGTTAGCTATGACTCGGTGATTTGGGTGTTTTCTGATGAGGTCTTCGTGTTTATTTCATCATTATCGGTACTATGGGATTTGGAAATAGAGAGTTCTTCCATATGTGGGACTAATTGCCAATGTTGAGTTGATTTCGGGCAGTTGTGGTGATCAAAAGTGCTATTGAGCCTATGTGTGATGTGCTATGTTATGTGACCGTGCCTTATGGGCGTATACCTGAGTTGATGCAGCTGGTTGAGGCTAATGTCGGACATGGATTTAGAATCGGGTCTTTTGGAAATGAGTAGAAAGTGAGGAATTGGGGTATGAAGCTATTCGATGATGATGAGAAAGCGATAGGGCAGTCGTGATGGTGTCATCAGGCTTATGTAGGTCGGGGTGATGTGGGATCACCCACGGGTGTGTGTTGGAAAATGCACAATCAGTGATTTGATGAGTTCATGGTAAATCTTAGTACGTTCGAGGACGAATGTTTGTTTAAAAGGGGGAGATTGTGATGACCCAAAAGGGGTCGTCCCGTATATTCTATATAATTCTGTGTTCCGAAGTTGTGACAACCTCCTTCTATCTCACCTCGATTTACGTGCGCAACCCGGGGGTGTAGCCCTTTATGTGAAAAAATTGAAAAAATGAAAATTTTGTATTGAAAATTTGAATAAAGTTGACTTCAGTCAACGTTTTTGGTAAACGCACCCGGACCCATGAGTTGACGGTCCCGTAGGATCAGTAGAAAAATATGGGACTTGGGCGTATGCCCGAATCGATTTCCGAGGTCCCAAGTCCGAGAAATAAATTTTTAAAGTAAATTGTTTTCTGAAATATATAAAGGTTTTTGAAAATGAAATTAGAGGCGAAATATGTGATATCGGGCCCGTATTATGATTGCGAAGCCCGGTATAGGTTCGATATGATTTATATGTGTTATCTGTGAAATTTGGTAAGAAATGGACTCAATTTGACGTGATTCGGACCTTAAATGCAAAACTTAATGTTATAGAAGTTTGAAGAATTTTCATGGATTTTTAGTTTAATACATCGTGTTAGTGTTGTTTTATGAGGTTAGAAACCTCGAGCGAGCCCGTGTTAGGTTATATGACTTGAGTGTGTGGTTGGACGGGGTCCCGGGGGGCCTCTGGTACGTTTAGGATGCTCATCGGGTGTTAATAGCACTTGGGAGACAGCCGAACCATTGTTGGTTCTGGTGTCTCGCACTTGCAATGGACCTTCCGCAGGTGCGGACACGCAGGTGCAACGTGGAGCTCGCAGGTGCGGAGCTTAGCCCAAACCCCCAATCCTCGCAGGTGCGGTTAGTTTTCTGCAGGTGCGACCCCAGACTTTATAGTGGGTTTTCGCACCTGCGACGATAGTTCCGCAGGTGCGGTGCGAGGGGCGCAGGTGCGGAATTTCTTGGCAGAAAAGGCGTAGAACCGAGGGTTTATGTTATTTTCACCATTTTCGAATTGGGGAACTCGGGAGATGAGATTTTTTGAGGCTTTTGCACTTGGGTAATTTGGGTAAGTGATTTCCATTATAGACCACTTTCCATGTTTCCAATCTTAAATCCAACCTTTAATTTCGAAAATTTTCGGTAGAAAATGGGATAAACTTCATAGACCATATTATTGAGTTTTAATTGGGTTTTTGACTTCCGATTTGAGAGATTTTATATGTTTAGACTCATGAGTGAATGGGTGTCTGGAAAATATATTTTTACCCGATTCCGATGATGTGGGCCCGGGGAACTTTTTGGGCGAATTTCCTAATGTCGCGTATTGGCTTCGGACTTATTAATTATTTTGTTTCCTTGTGATGATATTTACTCTATGCAATCGAATTGTCTAGATTTGGGTCAGCTGGTGTTGGGTACTCGTGGCAAGAGCGCGGTATTGAGTTGATTAGCGCAACCGAGGTAAGTATCTTGCCTAACCTTGTGTGGGGGAACTACCCCTTAGGATTGAGTCTTCTATGTTGATTGTAGTCCGCGTACGCGAGGTGACGAGTGTGTACTCAAACTTCTTTGCAAATAGATTGCCCGTTAGGGAGTTTTGGGTCCTTATGGTCCCCGTATATGAATTGAACTTGTTATATCTAAATTCCTGATTCCAAATCTCATCTCCTCCTGTTCAAGTTAGAAGTACTTGCCTAGCATTCCTTGTTTCTTATATGATCTTAATTGACTTAAATGAC
>ML450648.1:762-55978 GCA_005239535.1 Nicotiana rustica
TGAGGAGGCTTCCAACCCTTATGAGAGAGATGAGAAGGCTTCAAGGCCTTATGTTATTATTGCGCTTGGGCTGTAAGAGCCCCTCCGGAGTCTGTAACACACCCCCAGTGAGCGCCAGTACCGATTGAGTGATGATGATAGCTCGCGGGGCTGATACTGAGTGATGATTGATAATGAGTGATGATTTAGACTGAGTGATTGAGGGAATGCCTGAGGGCATCTGTTCCGAGAAATGATTTTGGCCTGAGGGACAGCTTCATGATGATTTTACTATGTTTTCGAACTATGATTTACTTCGTTTTCAAACTGAGTTTTACTGAGGATTTTACTGAGATATATTGATATTTACTTGTTCTCAAAGGATTTTGGAACTGGTTTTTGAACTTATGAAATTGCTGAATACTATTTGGTGACTTGATGTTTTACTGGTTGTTGTGAAATGGAGTATCTGTTTGTGTGCTTTATATCTCTCAGACTGTGATTTCTTTTCATTACTACTGAGTTGGCGTACTCATAAAGACTCCCTGTGCCTCTGTGCACAGATTCAGGTGACGGTCTGGAGCAGTAGCAGTTTTTGCTTGTTCGTTAGCGGATTTTACGGGATTTCGAGGTAGTTGTCCAGCGTCCACAGCTTCTCCACTTCCCTTCCTTATTATGCTTTATCAATTGATTCAGAGACATATACTATAGTTTTTAGCAGAGTTAGGCTTGTTCATTCTTAGATGCTCATGACTATTAACTCCAGTTCTTTGGAGGTTGTTTAGGCTAATATGGGAACGCTAAGAGATTAATTATATTATTTGATGCTATGGTTGCATGCTTATTATTGAATTGTGAACTCGTATAATTGAATAAATGCGTAGTAAAGTGATGGTTGGCTAGCCTAGTTCCACGATAGGCGCCATCACGGCCTGTTAGGATTTGGGGTCGTGAAAAGTTAATGGGAGGAGCAAGTCAAGATTCAAGACAAAGACTCCAGATGGCATTTAGATAGGAATTTTGTAACTCTTAGATTTCAAGAGTATGTAATTTTCTTTTCATTTTGATGTAATAGTAGGAACCACAGACCAGAATCTCGACGGAACATCACTCGACTCTCTCTCTAAGAATACTCCATCACTCTTCTTTCACTTAAACTACACGTGACCCGATTTCCTTACAACCCGGGATATGTAGGCTACCTAAAACCAAGGTTCGGTCACATCTTTTTCTTTTATCTTCTTTTTCTTTTTAAATAATGGCGATGTCAAAAATTAGTCACCTTATTCATTTTTCTTTGCCCTAAATCTCTTCATGTTTTCAAGCAAAGAGGGGCATGCTCTGAATAACTAATTTTTTATCACACCCAAATTCTATATTATTTTAGTGTAAATATGTGTTTTATGTCTAATTTGATATTTTAAACCTTTATCTCACTTTTAGTAGAATTTATATATACAAAAAAATTCACACTTATGGTACAAACTTTATTTCTAATTGTATGGAGAAAAAGAAAATTTACAAAAAAACAAAAAAATAGTTTCTTTTAATTTACATTTTTACAAGTAAGCTAGTACTTTATGTATATTCTTAGTATCATTCAAATTATAGTGTAAATATTAGTTTATTCATATTTTTTTCTTTTTCTGAAAGAAGTGGGTTAACAGTTTTATTTATGTACTTTACCTTACTTTAGATAGATAAATAAACAAATAAATAAAAAAGTAAAAATATTAATATAAAAATCTATACTAGACTATCAGCCTTTTCCATCACGTCATTTATGCAAATGAATCCCTCTCCCACTTTGTTTATTTTTACTTTTAAAATTCAAACAATTCTTAACTAACACTCTGATTTCCTCCTCCCAAAGCCCCATTTCTCTAACTCCATCATTATCTCCACATTTTCCCTAACATATCTCACCACATATCCATCCCATATTGACATTTTCCCTCACGTCCCCTGCTAACTTACCCATGATCTTCCCATCACTTCACAAAAAAAAAGACTTGTTTTTGATCTCTACAAAGGGGAGGAGTGAAAGAAAAAAAAGGGGACGAAAACTGAAAGCAGAAAAAGAATGAAAGAAAGAGGAAAAGATGTCAGAAGAAAAGAACAACAAAAAAAAGAAGAAGAAGATAACGAGAGTAAGAACTAAAAAAAGAAAAACAAAAGAGGTCTAAAAAAGAACAAAAGAAAGGAACGAAAAAGGAAGAAAATCTTGAATTTAAGGGTAGTGAAAACATTTGACTTCTCGATCTTCTCTAAAGAAGCGTAAAAATATGGAGTTCAAACAGTGAGAGATACGAGTGGATGTTTGGTTACTACTTGATTTCGGTTGTGCTCGGTGACTTTGGTTCTCGTCACATACATTCCATTTCCTTTCTTTGCTTGTCATTTTGACAATTGGAATTTCGGAGCTAAAGTTTGTACTAGTTTTTATTCTTATAAAAAAAGCCTCATTCTACAAGTTTTTTTCTGATCTTTTGCTTAATATATTTTATTAATGTTTTTGTTGGAATATAAACTGTAGATAGCTATTTAAGAAGAATTAATATCTAATATATGAAGTTGTTGTGTTTCACTAATTTATATTTCATTTATTATTTGAGTATTATTTGCGTTTTTATTTTTCTCTTAATCCCTGTTGTGTGTTTTAAAATATTATTTTTCTAAATCTTTAGCATGTCATATTCATTGTTCCGAGGCTACCATATTCTTTCCTAGTTTTTTTTTGTTTTTGGTGTTAAAATGACTTTATTGTTAAATAAGTAAGAATAATTTAATCCATAAAATTTTATATGATGTTGTGTTATTCATTAATAAGTAGTTTTTGAAGCTTAAAATCAAGTTGACCATGAGTTCTTTAATGGCTATAAATTTACGGCAATATCACCTTTCAAAAGAAAGTTTTAGTTTCCTTAATTTATGTAAGATCCTTGTATCATGTTTTGAATTTAGATTTTACTTTAGTCTTGCTTCTATGTGTTGTTTGGAATATTTGTAAAACTCATGAGAGAAGTGGGTGACATTTCCATTAATTAGTTTTTTTTTAAGTTTTATGTTGATCTTTCGTCTATTGTGGTTAATAGTGAATATATGTATTTTGTTTGATTTATTATTTTAATATTTTTTTATTTTAGCATGTTCTGATTCTGATTTGGAATTGCTACACATGCATTCTTTTAGTTTGTTGATAACGATGCTGATAGAGTGGGTTTACGAGAGAATACAATTCATTGAGCCTAGACACATTTTAAGGTTTTAAAAAAAATTTATAACTGATTGCGAATTAATTCAAAGCTCGTTATAAGAAATAAAATAATTAAAGTGAGAATAACAAAATAATTGCGAGGGAGCGAAATGAGCCATGAACTAATTCAAGGCTCATTGCAATAAGTAATAAAATAATATTAAAATATACAATTAAATATCTCAAATCTAAAAGAGACAAAATATTGACATACTCTAAAACGCTATAAAAACTTTAGATGTACTTTTAATATTAGCCCATGTGTTCATACCCGAGCCTTGGATTGATATGCTTAAATAATAAAAAAATCATGTGCGCACTGCGCGTCTTGATGCCTTTAAATTTAAAATAATTATGTTATAACCATGTGTACATTCCGTACCTTGGTTTAACATTTAATTTCAAAAAAGTACCTTGTGTGCATAACGCATCTTGGTGAACCCAATTAAACAAAAAAATATAATAATTAATTAAGTGGTAATAGACAAGTCGTAATCAATAAAATACAAGAATAGTCAAGAATTGATTTAAACCTTACATTATTCAATAAAAGCGACTGTGCTAGAACCACGGGATTCGAGGGGTACCTTACACCTTGCCCTCGGTCAATAAAATTCCTTACTCAGTCTTCTGTTTTCGTAGACCATAAATTAAGAGTCAAACCTTTCTTTTTGAAAGGGGATTCAAATAAAAGGTGACTTGGAACACCAAAACTCAATTCCAAGTGGCGACTCTAAATTATAAATAATCTCTTTTCAAAACGTCACTTTAATTGAAAAAACTCTTCTAACTCAACCACGTCATAGGGTTGCGGGAAAAAAAGAGGTGTGGCAGCTCTAGCGACTCTGTTGGGGATAATTAATAAGAATTCGAGCTTTGTACATTGATTCTTGTTTGGCTTTTATCATGTTTTGGATATTATTGTGTTTGGAAGCCTAATGTGCTATTTGTCGCTTATTTACCGCTTTAATATTTGTTTGAACTGTGATATAAACTGTATCCTCTCTCGCACCCCTCTGAGTCTTCTGATAGGTAGTTATGTTGAGTTTGCCTACCAGCATCACAAAATTTCTGTCTTGAGATAAAGCCAGTTAGCCTACCAGCTTCTGGTGAATGATTTAGTCACACATCTTTAGGTGGGAGAGCCGTCAACTAGCCAGTGATGTTCTACTACTAGTGACGCTTGACGCTCCTTGGCTCGGGTTGTCCACCCGGGTAAGCCAGGTCTAGATACAATTGTCTCTAACTCTTCTTTACTCTCTTAACTAGACCTCTCTGTATCTGGAAACCACATGCTGCAAAATATGCCACTAACTAATCTCCTTCAATATAGTAAGTAAAGTAGCATTCTGGCCCTATAGGGCTCGGTACCGTAGTAGGCTCCCTCATAGGCGCTTGGCCATACTAGGCTCTGTATCTTGGCCATCTAGGCTCACTCATAGGCGCTCGGTCATAGTAGGCTCGATATATAACTTACCATCTGATCAGAGGTTGTCTAGTAGGGGCCTACCCATCGATTATAGCTCGATTGTGGTGAAAATACTATAATACTGCATATATATATAGACTCTCTCCTTCCTTGGCTGATAGAAGACAAACTAAACTGAATATGAAGTCCCGATAAAGGAGAATGCTATAGCTTATGAGACTAGGAAAATGTACATAAATCTAGGAATATGAACTCCTCTTTATGTCTCGGTATCAAACACATGTAGTTACCGGATCATGCCAAAATGAAAGAAAGGTTTAGCCTTAACATACCTTATAACTATATTACCAATCACGAAGTTGAACCCGCCTCTTCGCACCCAATCTACAACAACGATAATAATACTATCATTAAGTTACGAATGGTACAACTATCCCACAACGAACGACACACTTATTTTGTATTAAAATGTGCGGCATCTCCCCTATAATCCTTACTTCCCCCAAATTCAAGATAACACCCAAAACACAAGAATACAACAACAAGAACATATATACATTAATTTCCAGCCTTATATACACCATAAACTACAACGACCCGATCGGTCGTTACGTAGAACTTGTATTATAGTTACTGTTATTGCCCTGTCATAGGTTGGTTGTACTATTATTGATGTATTAGAGTTGGTAGGCTTTGAATCAGAATGGTTGCAGTGATGATTTAGTCACTTAGTCTTTAAAAATAGCCTTAAAATAGGAAAAAGTCAACTGAGAGTTGACTTATAAGTAAACGACATCGGAATGCGGATTTTATGGATCATATAGCTTTGTTAGGTGATTTGGGACTTAGGAGTGTGTTCAGAATATTTTGTGATATCCCGTGTAGAATTAGGCTTGAATTGGTGAAAGTTAATTTTTGGCGATTTCCGTTTGGCAGTGGAAAATAGGCTATCGGGGTCGAAATAGAATTCCGAAAGTTGAAACAGGTTCGTAATGTCATTTTTGGATATGTCTACAAAATTTCAGGCCAATCGGAATTGTTTTGGATAGTTTTGGCATCGTTGGTGGATTTTAGAAATTTCAAAATTCTTAGGCTTGAATCCGATGTGAATTTGGTGTTTTGATGTTAGTTTTGGTGTTCCAAGGGTGCAACTAAGTTGAATTATCATATGTGATGTGTTGGTATATTTGGTTGGGGTCCCGAGGGGCTCGGGATTGATTTCGGGTGATTAACGGACACTTCCGGACTTGAAATATATGTTGTTTTTGCTGGTGTGTTGTAGGGTGTAAATTCCTCTATGCGATCGCGGGTTGTCATATGCGATCGCATAGGTCTGTTGGTGAGGCCCCGCAATTTGTTCTGTGCGATCAAAGGTGAAGTGGTGCGATCGCAGAGTAGAGAGGGAGCAGTGCGATCGCGTGTGAGTGTGTGCGACCGCACAGGGGTCTGGGCGCGTAAGGGAAAGGGTAGCTAGTGCACTGTGCGATCGTGTGCACAGTGCTGAGATCGCGTGAGGGAGTGGAGAAGACCCTCTGCGAACACGCCTGGGAGCGTGCGAACGCACAAGGTATTTTATTAAAAATCTGAGCAGTATTAAATTAAACCCTCTGCGACCATAACCTATTTTAACACCTTTTTTGAACGGGAAAAGAGCTTGGAGGCGATTTGGAAGAGGGAAAATCATTGTTCTTGGTTGAGGTAAGTATTTTCGACCCTAACACTCGATTATAGGTGATTAAGGAACATAATACCAGTGTTTAATTCATGAAAATCAGTAGAAAAAGGTGAAGTTAGGGCTTGAGATTATGAGACCTTTAGGGGTTGATTTGAGGGGTCAAATGAACTCCGATTTTAGCGTTATTTATATGTACGGACTCGTGAGATGATGAAGATTATTTTGGTATAAAATTTGTCGAGTTCCGAGATACGGGCTCGGGGATCGAGTTTTGGCTAATTTCGTGTTTTGAGCTAAAATTGGTATTTTGCAATTGGAATTTATTCCTTAAGCATAATTTGATGATAAAAATCTAAAATTGGTAGATTTGGAGAATTCGGAAGTGGATTCGAGAGGCAAGCGTATTGCGAAAGTTTGAGGTAAGTAATGTCTTTAAATCCTGTCCTGAGGGTATGAAACCCCGGACTCTGCACCCTTTCACGGGTTTTGGAATTCACAAATCGGGAATTTGAGAATATATCCCTTTTTTTTTTGGCAACTATTGAGTTGCGAAACGGTTAAATCTTATTTCCTATAGTACTATTATGATTTGATATACTTGGGTTGTAAGCCATATTTGGGGCCTAGTGCCGATCTGTTTTAACCCTTTGGGGGCTGTTTTACTGATATTCTCACTATTTGGAAACTATGATTTTAACTCAATCTTTCTTTCGAAATTGTTGACACTCTTATTTGATGATATTATGATTTCTTGAAATGAAATACTACTTTGGGTCGACCGTTTTATTCATGGCCCGAGTGGCATGCTGAGAGTGTTATGACTGAGTGTGGCTGAGGGCCAAAGTTGTGAAAATATTATGATATGAGAGAGGCCGAGGGCCAATATTATGGGTGATTTATGCCATGATGTGGCTTGTTTATAGCGCTTGGGCTGTAGGAGCCCCTCCGGAGTCTGTACACACCCCCAATGAGCGCAAGTACCTATTGAGTGTGAGTGATGCCCGCGGGGCTGATATTGAGTGACTTTGAGGTTGCCTGATGGGCTGATACTGAGTGATTATGAGATTGCCTGATGGGCTGATATTGAGTGACTGTGAGGTTGCCTGATGGGCTGATACGATATGAGAAATCATTTTGGCCCGAGGGAAAGATTTATGATAATTTTACTGAGTTTTTGACTACGATTCACTTCGTTTTTCAAACTGATTTTTACTGAGATATATTAAAATTACACTTGTTTCAAAGGGTTTTCTGGAAATTGGTTTTTGAGCTTATGTATTTGATGAATACTTATGGTGACTTGGTGTTTTACTGTTTTTGTGAATTGGTGTATCTGTGCTGTGTGCTTCGTATTTCTCAGACTGTGATTTATTTTTATTACTACTGAGTTGGAGTACTCATCATTACTCCTTGTACCTCTGTGTACAGGTCCAGGTACTGGTACTGATAGGTAGCGATCTGAGTCAGTACGGCGCCTGCATTTGGGATATCGAGGTAGTTGTCCAGTGTCCACAACATCTCTATTTCCCTCCCTATTTTGTACTTAGTTCTTCATTCCGAGATTATGTATTATTATAGTAGGATTCTTAGTAGCACCTTTAGATGCTCATGACATGTTGACTCCGGGTCTTGGGGACGGTCGTAGACTGTTAGCTTAATTTTTTTGTGCTAAAGATTTCGAAAATTATATGTGTGTTATGAATTGTTGGAAATAAATTGAGATATTTGAGAAGCAAAATGTGAAAATTTTGAGAGTTGGCTAGCCTAGTTCCACGATAGGCGCCATCACGGCCGGTTAGGATTTGGGGTCGTTACAAGTTGGTATCACTGCTCTAGGTTACATAAGACTCAACAGTCATGAGCAGGTTTAGTAGAGTCTTTCATATCGGTACGGAGACGTCTGTACTTATCTTCGAGCGGCTGTAGAACCCTTAGGAAACATTCCACATTCTTTAATTCTTATCGTGCGAATCCATTTATTTAGCCAAAAGCATAACTCTTTGAATTCCTTTCATGTATTCGAATGCGCACGCGAGCGCTTGGTATCAGTTGTGCGTTGGCGGCTTGTGACTTCCATAGGTGAGATGTGATTTTTAACATGTTAATAATGGGCAAGTCGGAAGGACTTGAGGCCGAATTTTGTCTGTGGCTTGAGTGTTGTGATTTCATTTGTGTGAGCACATGTGTTGGGGGACTTATATGTCCGTTTGTGTCCTTATTGATGGAACTTTGTGACTAGATGACTACATGGTGAGTGTGATCAGATACTTAGATGTATTCAGGTTGTTTGATTGTGACCAGGATGAATTGGCGGGAGATGTGGCAAGAACCACTGATTAATTGACTTCTGTATTGAGTTAGAATATGGCTTCGAGTTATGAGTATTGAAGGACCTCTCGTGTAGTTTAGTTGTGGAGTGAAGTGGGTTTTCCTGTTATGTTCTGAGTTCTTGTGATATCTTTTGAGCTGACCAATGCTCCAATAGCATTCATGTATTTGATTAGCGGTGTATTCAGGCTGTGATTGCACTCCTTTGTTATTGTATTTATTGATGGCATCCTGCCATACTCTCATAGCCAGGGATAACATATTCAACATTTGATGATGGTATTACAAGGATATAGGGAGGAGAAGCTTTGTGCAAAGTTCTCCAAGTGTGATTTGGCTTAGTTTAGTAGCATTCTGGGGACACGTGGTTCTAGTGAAGGTATCTATATGGTCAGACGAGTGTGAGTAGAGCTTCCAAAAGCTCAAGAATTCCTTGACCACAATCCCAGTGTTAGTATTGCCATCACCTTCAGGTTCTTATATCGCTAAATGGGATGTCTTGGGGGTAGGCAGTGGTTGTGTTCTAATGTAGGAAGGTATAGTGATTGCGTGATAGCTATGATTTTTTGGAAGTGTATAGGGAAATATAATTTTGAGGTTAAGTAGGCAAGGGTATCTCCTGCGAGTTGTCCTGTAGTGTGTGACCCTTATGTTTATCTGTAGTAAGTTCTCTCTATCAATAAATGATGTATGCTGTAATTTGACTTTAGATCGCTAGTAGGAGTTGGCATGACCATTACAATGGTGGATGCGATATTTGCATTCGATTTAAGTGTTAGATGATTTGGGTCATATAAGCTTATGAAGGATTTAGTTGAACCTCACCACAGTATGGTGGCAGTGATAGTGTATGGGCATTGTGAGTTATTGTTTTTCTTGATCTTGGCTTTGAGACAAGTAGGGGAGTCTGTTAGTGATAGGTTGAGTACACGATTATGTGTTGTATTGGTTTTGGTTCGAGGTAAGTTGGTGAATCTGTTATTGCCCTGTACAGGTGGAGTCTGGGAATGGCTCGAGTAACGGGAAATTTCTTCGATACAAGTTGTAATGTACTTTACGGATAGTGGAGTTCATTGTATGATGGAGTTGTACTGATAAGTGTAGAGTGAGCAATGTATGAGTGTGCTTGTTGCTTCAAAGATGTGGATTACTTTCCTAGTATGTGGATTGCAAGCGGGGTTAGGTCGTTCTGTTTACTTGGTTAGTGTAATTGAAATTGCGTAGAGTAAATGACGTTCGAGAATGGTTCAGACGGATTCAAGGTTATATGTAGCAATCGAGGATCTTCAAGGTGTGAGAAGGGCTAGAACTGAGATTTACGGGGAAGGTGTCAAGGCTTGTGGTGTAATTGCATTATCATGGATTCTATCTATCAGTATCAAGGAAGTGAAGGTAATGACTTTAAATTCGCAGGAAGTCTCTTCAAGGTAAGTATTTCTAACGTACTGCATTTGGGGATAATTGAGGGAGTATTCAGCGGCTTATGAGCCTTAGACTGTATATTTTTATGCTCGGGTTCGTGCGTTGAGTCGGGATTGAGAATTTGCGGTATTATGGCAAGAAGAAGTATCAATTCGAAGGTAAGTCAGAAGGAACTTGGATAAATAGGACATCTTGGTAGTAGGTTGGATCGACATGATAAGGGATCAATGGAAAGTTCTTGGCTAGTTGGGTACGTAGTTGTTGTGTCTAGGAAGGGAGCATGAAGTTCTCATATTTATCATAGGATTGCATGGCGTATGCGGTAATATGTGTTTATTGTAGAGTGGCATATGTGAGGTCACGGTTCAGTTCTAGAAGGAAGGTCAGAACTGGCAGTTCAGATGATTAGGTAAATGATATCACTAATTGGTGTGACTGGATGGGGGTATACATTCAGAAATGGCAGTGTGTTTAGGGCAATGTGTTTGAGTAAGGGTGCTTCGTTGGTAATGCAACACTCTTTTGTTGGATCGACTGCTGATATTCACGTTTGTGTGGTGGCACAAAAGAATTATAGGAGTATCCCTCGTGGAATGATTGGGTATTAGAGGTGTTATATATTCGAGCAGTGGAAATGGGATCAGATATAGTAATTTTTGCGCTTCAGGGACTTCGAGACTGGGAGTTTTCGTGAACAGATTATTTCTGTAGTTTTGAACTACGAGGATGCGAGCAAAGCTATTCAGGTGTTAGTATATGCCATGATTCAGTCATTATGAATCTTTGGAGAGTTATCTACCTGTTGTGGGTGACCAGATTTGATTTAGAATTATTGGTAGGCCAGTATGGGTGTGTGTTCTACACTGAGTTGAAATTGTTGACCCCAAATTGCTATTGTTGAGGGATGTACCATTTGATTGTCGCTGAGCTTATTCGTGTTTTGGAGTGATCTATGAGTTACCTTTCGGTGTTTCGGGGAGTTGTGATCGTTGGTTATACTGTGCATAAGGTGTAGTTCTACCGGGGCTTTATAGCGAGAATTGAGCAAGGTAAGTAATTGGGTGTTGCAGGATTGTGACGTGTTGGTTATGTTCTTTCTGGTTCGGGTGGCATGGTATTATCCGATTTCCCCGTGGTTATGGCAATGCACTTTGAGTAATTGGTGTTGAAATTCGCATGGTTATTGATTTTGAGCAAGGTGTCTTAGAGTATGTCATGTGGTCCAGCGGTTGGATGGGATCACGCTTTGCAGCTCAGTTAGGTAGAGGTATGATCCTTGGTGTCGGATTTGTGTGATATGGCTTCACGATGTGAATCAAGCTTTTAGCATGATGTGGTAATGGTAAGTGTTAGTGGAAGGATAGTCCTCTCGTGTGAGTCTTCTATATTTAATGAATTAAGCCCTTGGTATGTGGTTATTGAGTGCACAAGTTGCACAAGTTATGGCTCTGGATGGTATTGATACTGATCGGACGAATGGCTGCTGGTTTATACGTGTGTCTTTCATCATCGGCAATATATGGAAGTGTTAGAGCGAGGCATGGTTTGATAAGAGGGTATGTACCGGTATGAGTTGTTTGAACAGCTATTGTGGTTAGGAATTATCGCTATGAGTAGTTGAGCCACGCGGTATATTATGTGATTTCATCTTGGGTTACGGATATGGTTTTATACAGCGTGTTAAGACTATTTCAGCTTATAGTCGTGGAAATTTGAACTTGTAAATTATTTCAGAAGTGGAAACTTGGTTTTAAGGTTTATGGGTCAGGATTTGATAATGAAATTTCAGTTATGTTGTGTTATTAGACCTAGATGGGGTAGGGTGACATGGGATCACCTTCGTATATGTGCATGGTAGGCTACACAATAATTTTTGGTGGTGTTGGAACAACTCTAGGTACGTTCGAGGACGAACGTATGTTTAAGTGGGGGAGAATGTAACGACCCGGTCGGTCGTTACGTAGAACTTGCATTATAATTACTGTTATTGCCCTGTCATAGGTTAGTTTTACTGTTATTGATGTGTTAGAGTTGGTAGGCTTGGAATCAGAATGGTTGCAGTGTTGATTTAGTCACTTAGTCTTTAAAAATAGCCTTAAAATGGAAAAAAGTCAACTGAGTGTTGACTTATTGGTAAACGAACACGGAATGCGGATTTTATGGCTCGGATAGCTTCTTAGGTGATTTGGGACTTAGGAGTGTGTTCAGAATATTTTTGTGATGTCTAGTGTAGAATTAGGCTTGAATTGGTGAAAGTTAGTTTTTGGCGATTTCCAGTCGGCAGTGGAAAATAGACTATCGGGGTCGGAATGGAATTCCAGAAGTTGGAACAGGTTCGTAATGTCATTTTGGATATGTCTGCAAAATTGCAGACCAATCAGAGTTTTTTTGGATAGTTTCAGCATCGTTGGTGGATTTTAGAAATTTCAAAGTTCTTAGGCTTGAATCCGATGTGATTTTGGTGTTTTGATGTTAGTTTTGGTGTTCCGAGGGTGCAACTAAGTTTTAATTATCATATGTGATGTGTTGATATATTTGGTTGGGGTCCCGAGGGGCTCGGAATTGATTTCGAGTGATTAACGGACACTTCCGGACTTGAAAAATCAGTTGTTTTTGCTGGTGTGTTGCAGGGTGTAAATTCCTCTATGCGATCGCGGGTTGTCATATGCGATCGCATAGGTCTATTGGTGAGGCCCCGGAATTTGTTCTGTGCGATCAAAGGTGAAGTGGTGCGATCGCAGAGTAGAGAGGGAGGAGGCAGTGCGATCGCGTGTGAGTGTCTGCGACCGCACATGAGTTTGGGCGCGTGAGGCAAAGGGTAACTAGTGCACTGTGCGATCGCGTGCACAGTGCTGAGATTGTGTGAGGGTGTGGAGAAGACCCTGTGCGAATGCGCCTGGGAGCGTGCGAACGCACAGGGTATTTTATTAAAAATCTGAGCAGTATTAAATTAAACCCTCCGCGACCATAACCTATTTTAACACCATTTTTGAACGCTAAAAGAGCTTGGAGGCGATTTTGAAGAGGAAAAATCATTGTTCTTCGTTGAGGTAAGTATTTCGGACCCTAAAATTCGATTGTAGGTGATTAAGGAACATAATACCAGTGTTTAATTCATGAAAATCAGTAGAAAAAGGTGAAGTTAGGGCTTGAGATTATAAGACCTTTATGGGTTGATTTGAGGGGTCAAACGAACTCCTATTTTAGCGTTCTTTATGTGTACGGACTCGTGCGATGATGAAGAACATTTTGGTATAAAATTTGTCGAGTTCCGAGACATGGGCTCGGAGGTCGGGTTTTGAGCTAAAATTGGTATTTTTCAATTGGAATTTATTCCTTAAGCATAATTTGATGATAAAAATCTGAACTTGGTAGATTTGGAGCATTCCAAAGTGGATTCGAGAGGCAAGCGTATTGCGAAATAGTTTCTGGGCTAGTTTGAGGTAATTAATGTCTTTAAATCCTGTCCTGAGGGTATGAAACCCCGGACTCGTACCCTTTCACGGGTTTTGGATTTCACAAATCGGGAATTTTAGAATATATCCCTTTTTTTAGGCAACTATTGAGTTGTGAAACTGCTTTTAAAGCTTATTTCCAATAGTACTATTATGATTTGATATACTTGGGTTGTAAGCCATGTTTGGGGCCTAGTGCCGATCTGTTTTAACCCCTTCGGGGCTGTATTACTGATATTCTCACTATTTTGAAACTATGATTTTCACTAAGTCTTTCTTATGAAATTGTTGACACTCTTATTTGCTGATATTACTATTTCTTGAAATGAAATACTATTTTGGGTCGAGAACCCCGTTTTATTCATGGCCCGAGTGGCATGCTGAGAGTGTTATGAGTGAGTGTGGTTGAGGGCCAATGTTGTGAGAATGTTATGATATGAGAGAGGTCGAGGGACAATATTGTGAGTGATTTATGCTATGATGTGGCTTGTTTATAGCGATTGGGCTGTAGGAGCCCCTCCGGAGTCTATACACACCCCCAGTGAGCGCAGGTACCTATTGAGTGCGAGTGATACCCGTGAGGCTGATACTGAGTGACTGTGAGGTTGCCTGATGCGCTGATACTGAGTGACTGTGAGGTCTCCTGATGGGCTGATACTGAGTGACTGTGAGGTTGCCTGATGTGCTGATACGTTATGAGAAATCATTTTGGCTCGAGGGGCAAATTTATGATAATTTTACTGAGTTTTTATTACGATTCACTTCGTTTTTCAAACTGATTTTTACTGAGATATATTAAAATTATACTTGTTTCAAAGGGTTTTGTGGAAATTGGTTTTTGAACTTATGTATTTGATGAATACTTATGGTGACTTGGTGTTTTACTATTTTTTTGAATTGGTGTATCTATGATGTATGCTTCATATTTCTCAGACTGTGATTTATTTTGATTACTACTGAGTTGGAGTACTCATCATTACTCCTTGTACCTATGTGTACAGGTCCATGTACTGGTACTGAGAGGTAGCCATCTGAGTCAGTACGACGCGTGCATTTGGGATATCGAGGTAGTTGTCCAACGTCCACAACATCTCAATTTCCCTCCTTATTTTGTACTTAGTTCTTCATTACGACATTATGTATTATTATAGTAGTATTCTTAGTAGCACTCTTAGATGCTCATGACAAGTTGACTCCGGGTCTTGGGGACGATCGTAGACTGTTAGCTTAATTGTTTGTGTTAAAGATTTCGAAATTTATATGCGTGTTATGAATTGTTGGAAATAAATTGAGATATTTGAGAAGCAAAAAGTGAAAATTTTGAGTGTTGTCTAGCCTAGTTCCACGATAGGCGCCATCACGGCCGGTTAGGATTTGGGGTCATGACAAGTTGGTATCAGAGCTCTAGGTTACATAGGACTCAACGGTCATGAGCAGGTTTAGTAGAGTTTTGCGGATCGGTACGGAGACGTCTGTACTTATCTTCGAGCGGCTGCAGAACCCTTAGGAAACATTCCACATTCTTTAATTCTTATCGTGCGAATCCATTTATTTATCCAAAAGCGTAACTCTTTGAATTCCTTTCATGTATTCGAATGCGCATGCGAGCGCTTGGTATAAGTTGTGCGTCGGCAGCTTGTGACTTCCATGGGCGAGATGTGATTTTTAACATGTTAATAATGGGCCAGTCGGAAGGACTTGAGGCAGGATTTTCTCTGTGGCTTGAGTGTTGTGATTTCATTTGTGTGAGCACATGTGTTGGGGGACTTATATATCCGTTTGTGTCCTTAATGATGGAACTTTGTGACTAGATGACTACATGGTGAGTGTTATCAGATAGTTAGATGTATTCAGGTTGTTTGATTGTGACCAGGATGAATTGGCGGGAGATGTGGCAAGAACCATTGATTAATTGACTTATGTATTGAGTTAGAATATGGCTTCAAGTTATGAGTATTGAAGGACCTCTCGTGTAGTTTAGTTGTGGAGTGAAGTGGGTTTTCATGTTATGTTCTGAGTTCCTGTGATATCTTTTGAGGTGACCAATGCTCCAATAGCATTCATGTATTTGATTAGCGGTGTATTCAGGCAGTGATTGCACTCCTTTCTTATTGTATTTATTGATGGCATCGTGGCATACTCTCGTAGACAGGGATAACATATTCAACATTTGATGATGGTTTACAAGGAAATAGGGAGGAGAAGCTTTGTGCGAAGTTCTCCAAGTGTGAATTTTTGGCTCAGTTCAGTATCATTCTGGGGACACGTGGTTCTAGTGAAGGTATCTATATGGTCAGACGAGTGTGAGTAGAGCTTCCAGAAGCTCAAGAATTCCTTGACCACAACCCCAGTGTTAGTATTGCCATCAACTTCAGGTTCTTATACCGCTAAATGGGATGTCTTGGGGGCAAGCAGTGGTTATGTTTTAATGTAGGAAGGTATAGTGATTGCATGATAGCTATGATTTTCGGAAGTGTATAGGGAAATATCATTCTGAGGTTAAGCAGGTAGGGGTATCTCCTGCGGGTTGTCCTGAGGTGTGTGACCCTTATGTTTATCTCTAGTAAGTTCTCTCTATCAGTAAATGATGTATGTTGTAATTTGAGTTTAGATCGCTTGTGGGAGTTGGCAAAATGTGAAAATTTTGAGTGTTGGCTAGCCTAGTTCCGTGATAGGCGCCATCACGGCCAGTTAGGATTTGGGGTCGTGACAACACCCCAATCGCTTCATACACAAAACGACCACCGTAGTAGTGTCAAACGACCCGATAATATTAAGACGAATGAAAAACCCATCACCTTTCATTTATGTGGTGTTTCTTCTCACCCTTCTCATCCAATAATCCCCAAAACAGTAGTAAAACATGCAGCTCAACAGCAACACAAAATAGTCTGCCACAAGTGAATAACTTGAACTCACAGCTTTCAATCACCGTCCCGTGAGTTCTAACAAGTATAGAACGATTTACCATGATTTTACAGCAGAAAAATGCATGAAAGAGAGCCGTAAACTTGCCTTATTTGTTGGATAACTGTAATGACCCGGTCGGTCATTTTGAGTGTTAGCGCCTCGATCCCCTAATAATTATTCTCCCCATGTCTATTTCAGCTTTTGGGACTCGTCGGAACGTTTAATTATGAATTTCGGAGAGTTTTTGGACACATAGTCCTTATATGTGAGTTTAAGCTTTAGAAATCAGACTGTAGTTGGAACTGTGTGAAGACGGATCCGTAATGGAATTCCGTAAACTCCGTTATCTCTATTGGGTGATTTCAGGGTTAGGAGCATGTCCATAATGTATTTTTGAGGTATGTAGTAGATTTAGGCTTGAATTGGCGAAAGTTAGAGTTTTGATGATTTCGGCCGATAGGTGAACTTTTGATATCAGGCTCAGAATAGAATTTCGAGGGTGGATGTGGGTCCGTAGTGTCATTTATGACCTGTGTGTATAATTTGAGGTCATTCGGATTAGTTTTGACGTGTTTCGGCATCGGTTGTGGATTTTGGAAATTTCATAAGTTCTTAGGCTTGAATCCATGCATAATTGGTGATTTTGATGTTATGTGATGTGTTTTGAAGGCTCGACTAAGTTTGGACAAGGTATTATGATTGGTTGGTAAGTTTGGTTGAGGTCCTGGGGGCCTCAGGGATGTTTCAGATGCTCAACGGATGATTTTGGAATTAGAAAACCAGCTGAAGCATTGCTGGTTCTGGTGTCTCGCACCTGCAGATGGGGAGCCGCAGGTGCAGACACGCAGGTGCATAGGATGGCACCGCAGGTGCGGATTTGGTCAAGGGCAGCCAGGCTCGCAGGTGCGGACGGGGTTCCGCAGGTGCAGAGCCGCAGATGCAGCCCAGTGACCGCAGGTGCGACCCCGGTTCATTTAGTGAGTCTTCGCACCTGCAATGGATTTTCCGCAGGTGCGGTCCAATGAGTCGCAGGTGCGGAATTCCTTTGTTGTTTATACAAAATCCGAGGGTTTGTAATTCATATCTTCTAAAACAATTTGGAGCTCGGGATTTGGCGATTTTTAGTGGGTTTTGAGGAGAAGATTCATAGGTAACAATCTCTAATCTTAATTCACTTGTATATCATTAATCAACAAAAAATTATTCAATCTAATCAATGAATTTGGGTGAAAATCATCAAAATAGGAGGAAAGTTCCCCAAGTAAAAATCTGAGACTTTAAGGAGATATTGATGTCGTATTTTGATGATTTTTTTTCGAGTGAGTTTGTGCTACTTGTGTAGTTTAGATTAGGAAGAAGCATGCCTACTTGTTTTTACCTAAATTCCCTATTTGATCCAATGTGCACCATGTTAGCTAATCTTTATCTGGTTCTTGTCTGTGACTTGTTCCTGAACTATTTAAATGCACCTTATCTGGCATTCATTCGCATTGCATATGTAAATTGGGATTACGGACGCATTCTAGGAGCTCTCCCCATGTACTGCATATTTAAATTGGGACTACGGATGTATTATGGGAGCTTTCCCCCTGTATTGCATATTTAAATTGGGACTACGGACGTATTCCGGGAGCTTTCCCCATGTACTGCATCTTTACATTTGAAACTACGGGACGTATCCCGGGAGATTCCACTGTGTGATACGGTGTGCTGAGCCAAGGGCTCCCTGTTGCTGTTTTACTTTCGGATTATGCATTTTTTTACTGCTTACCGTTAGAATTTATATCCTTCTATATTATTTTATACTTTTTTACCTATGAAAAATCCAATAGAGCCTTAACGTGACCTCATCACTACTTGACTGGGGTTAGGCTTGGCACTTATTGGGTACCAATTATGGTGTATTCATGCCCTTTCCTGCATATGTTTTTTGTGTGCAGACCCAGGTACCAGTACGCAGTTCCGTGGCTAGCGGTCGTGTAGCTGCCTAGAGGAGACCTCAAGGTAATTCTGCCACGTTCGCAGGATCCTACGAGTCACCTTCTATTTTAGTGTTAGACAGAGACATCTTATGTATTTTTGTTTCTTCGTTGTATAGATCTATTTTAGTACAGAGCTTGTGACTAGATGTGACATTCCGGGTTTTGGGAAGTTATATTTGTACATGCAGAGCGGCTATGTTATGTTGACTTATGTTTTTCTTTCTGTCTTTATTTTTGGTATATATATTGTTCCACAAAATTAAGGATTACCTAGTCGTAGAGACTAGGTGCCTTCACGATACCATCCGGAGGGTAAATCGGGTCGTGACAAGTTGGTATCAGAACGTCTAGGTTTATAGGAGTCACAAGTCACAAGCCGATTTATTAAAGTCTCGTGGATCGGTGCGGAGACGTCCGTATCTATCTTCAAGAGGCTATGTAACTGTTAAGAACATTCACATTCTTTGGAATTCCTTGTCGTGCTAGTTACTGTAATCAAAATTCTAAAACTCTATTCTACTCTTTCTCACAAATGGTGAGGACCCCTACCGGACGTACTGACGATCAGGCACCCGAGCCCTCAGCCAGAGCAGCCAGAGGCAAGGGCAGGGGCAGGGGTAGAGGACGAGCACCGGCGAGAGCAGCGACAGAGGAGCCCCCAACAGATACAGTTGGAGGGGCACATGAGGTCCCTATTGTTACTCCAGCCCTCCATGAGACTTTGGCACAGTTCACGAAGCCTTCAGCACTCTATCTCAGGCGAGACTGCTCCCGATAGCTCTAGCAAAATCTCAGGCCGGGGGAGGGGCACAGACTCCCACAACCCGTACTCCTGAGCAGAGGGTCCATATTGGGTAGGTTCCAGAGTGTATTCCTATGGCCCCAGCGGCACTAGCTCAACATGATGCTAGGGTAGTTGCTTCTGAGGCAGAGCAGCTCAGATTTGAGAGGTACAAGAAGTACCACCCACCTAACTTTAGCGGACTAGCTTCAGATGACGCTCTGGATTTTCTTGAAGAGTGTCATCGCATTCTCCGCACTATGGGTATTGTGGAGACGAGTGGGGTTTCTTTCACCGCTTTCCGGCTGAGGGGAGCGACTTATCATTGGTGGCATGCCTATGAGTTGAGTAGTCCGAAGGATGCATCTTCGCTTACTTGGGCCTAGTTTTTGAAGATGTTCTTGCTTGAGTTTGTTCCCCAGAGCCTTAGGGATGCTTGGCGTGCAGAGTTTGAATAGTTACGCCAGGGTACTATGACTGTATCGGAGTATGTAGTCCGTTTCAGTGACTTGGCTCGTCATGCACCGCCCTTGGTTTCCACGATCAAGAAGAGGGTTCGACGCTTCATTGAGGGACTCCAACCCAGTATTCAGACCAGTATGGCTAGAGAGTTGGAGACAGATATCACTTACATGTAGGCAGTGAGTATTGCCCGGAGGATTGAGAGCATGTTGGCCCGGGACAGGGAGGAGAGAGAGGCCAAGAGGTCTCGATAGACTGGCCAGTACTCGGGAGTTCGTGCACCAACAACACATTATGGTAGGGGTTTTGTGAGTCGCCCTGTTCATTCAGCTCTTCCAGCATCCAGTGGTATTCCAGCTCCTCCTAAACCTCAGGAGCCTTATTATGAACCACCAGTATCTAGTGTGCCTCTTGCTCGAGGTGCTATCACCGTCCAGTCCAGCAGGCCAGTTCAGAGTCAGCATCAGCCGCCACGTCCTCCGAGGGGTTGTTTTGGGTGTGGTGACCCTCGCCACGTGCTCAGAGCTAGGAGGGGTACATCATCTCAGACTTATCAGGCCCCACGTGCTCCACCAGGTCCTCCAGCCTCAGCTACTGCCCAACCTGCTCAAACAGCTCGAGGTGGAGGTCGAGGTCGCCCTAGAGGGGGAGGCCAGGCCAGGTACTTTGATCTTCCAGCCCGTTCTGTCACGACCCGAAATCCCACCATTCAGGCAGTGATGGCGTCTAACGTTGTACTTGCTAGACAAGCCAACGTTTTGGTCAAATTTACTTATTTCTTTATTAATGACATCTAGAACAAAACAATAAACATGAACAAATGAATAAGAAATGCGGAAGCTAAGAATTTAACAACTTAAATAATTAACCTTACGAAATTCCGTACATAACTCCACCATAATTGGTTTCACAATCTCACGGACAATCTAAGATTACTAAAAATAAGAGTCTGAAATAAACAGGTACAACTGTCTAGAAATATAAGATAAGACAGAAGGGAAGAAATAGATGGTGACACCAAGGCTTGCGGACGCGTGCAGGTCTACCACGGTGTCACCGTGGACTGAAGGATACTCCCTCGCCTAATGTCCACTGGGTCTGGCGCTGTAATCATCACAACATAAAGAAGTGCAGGTGTAGCATCAGTACAACCGACCCCATGTACTGAGTAAGTGTCGAGCCTAACCTCGGCGAAGTAGTGACAAGGCTAGGACACGACAAATAACAAACACCTGTGCAGTTCAATATTATAGTAAAGAAATGACGACAAGAAATATCAGGTAAACACAAAATTTGGGATATCATGCTGGGAGAAAGGGCTACAATTCACTGAAATGACAGAACAAGATAACAACTGAAATGTATAAATAACAGTAGGAATTAACAACTCTGAACAAATACATAAACAGAACGGCACGACATGTCCCCTCGTGCTATAACCTCACCAAAAATACTCGGCACAGAATGTCCCCTTGTGCGTAAATAAATAATCACTCGGCATGGAATGTCCCCTCGTGCAATAAATATCATAATAAATGGCACGGAATGTCCCCTCGTGCAATAAATAAATAAACACTCGGCACAGAATGTCCACTCGTGCAATAAATAAATAAACACTCGGCACGGAATGTCCCCTCGTGCATAACCTCACAAACACTCGGCACGGATTGTCCCCTCGTGCATAACATATATAAAAGCAACAATTTGATAGGAACATTCAACAATAAGAATACTTAAATGCACAGAAATGTCCAACAATAATTCTACCGTCCCGACAAGGAACACATCTATAACCAATCTCACTCAGAAGTACAATTGAACAAATAATCCTCAACCGAACAAATAATCAATAACATTCTACATCATGAATTACCCTCAGGCACATAACTTCCCAAGTGACAATTATTTCATAACACGGAGAATATCAACAAAAATCACATATTTCACGAAATTCGACTCACGGGCATGCTTGACAATAACACATAGGTACTCGTCACCTCACCTATACATTAGACATGGAATATCACATAGCAAATAAGACTCAATACATATTCCCTCGAGCTAAGGTTAGGCCAAACACTTACCTCGGCTCCAAGAATCCAAATCAAGCTTCTAGCACCACTTTTCCTTTCGAACCCGACTCCGAATCGATCGTATCTAGACATAATTGACTCAATAACATCAATAAATGATAAACAATTCAATTCCAATGCCTAATTCTAGATTTCCCAACATTCTTCCAAAAATTCCAAAAATCAACCCCGGGGCCGCTTGGTCCAAACACGTGGTTCGGACCAAAACCCGATCACCCATTTCCCCACGAGCCCGAATATATAATTTGTTTTGAAATCCGACCCCAAAACGAGGTCAAATTCTCAAATATTCAAAAAGCCCTAACTCTACCCAAAATCCGAATTTCTACCTTTGATTTCATGTTTTTAGGCCTAGAATCTAATAGATATTGATGAAAAATGGAAGAAAATAAGTTGAAGATTACTTACCCAAGAGGTTATGGTGGAAGAATTGCTTCAAAATCATGTATGGGGTTTGGGGAAGAAGAGGGTTTGTGAATTTTGGTAAAATCCCGTAATGCATTCTGTTTTTTGGGTATTTAAAATCACTGGACGAATTTAGTCTATGCGATCGCATTGCGATCGCATTGCGATCGCATAGAGGACTGATTTGCTAAAGCTCCGCGATCGCGAAGGAGCTACTGCGATCGCACTAAGTCCCTAACCTCACCCTTGCTATCGCGGACAGTCACGTGCGGTCGCACAGGGTAATTACCCAGCCCCCCAGCTCTCCTACACACCTGTGTAGTCACAAGCCTACCTATGCGATCACACAGTGTAACTGACCCCTCCCCCTCCACAAGTCTATGTGATTGCGACTATACCTATGCGATCGCATAGAGTAACACACCAGACACTAGAAACAGGCCAAAACACCAGATTTTTCCTAAGTTTTTCACTCCGACACCTACCCGAAATTCATCCAAGCCCTCGGGGCTCAAAACCAAATATGCACACAACCTCAAAAACATCCTACGGACTTATTCAAGTAACCAAAACACCAAAATAACATCATAAACATCGAATTAAACCTCAAAATCAATGAAATTCCTTTAAACTTCCAAAACTTCTAAATTTTCCATTTTTGATCCGAATCACGTCAAACCAAGTCCGTTTCTTACCAAATTTCACAGATAACACATAATAGACATATTGAACTAGTTCCGGGCTCCGAAACCATAATACGGTCCCGGTATCACAGGTTTCACATCAAATCTCATTTTCAAAAACCTTTATATTTTTCAGAAAACAATTTTCTTCAAAAATCCATTTCTCGGACTTGGGACCTCGAAATTCGATTCCGGGCATACGCCCAAGTCCCATATTTTCCTACAGACCCTTAAACCACGGGTTTCGGTCTGTTTACCAAAAATGTTGACCAAAGTCAACTTTATTCAAATAATTATTATAAAATTATCATTTTATCAATTTTCCACATAACGGCTTCACGGCTACGTGCTCGGGCTGCGCACGCACATCGAGGTAAGATAAAAGGAGGCTTTCATGGCCTCGGAACACAGATTTAGCTAAAATTACACGGGATGACCTTTTGGGTCATCACACATTTAGAGGTCGTAGATTCAGATTCAGTCATCACAGGTACTGTCCATGTTTGTCATAGGGACACATCATTATTATTTGACCCAGGCTCTACGTATTCAAATTTGTCTTCTTATTTTGCTTCACATATGGGGATATCTCGGGATTCATTAAGTTCCCCTATTTATGTTTCTACTCCAGTGGGAGATTCCCTTGTTGTGGATTGCGTATATCGGTCGTGTTTGATTATTATCAGTCATTTTAGGACCAGGACTAATTTATTATTACTTAGTATGGTTGATTTTGATGTTATCTTGGGTATGGACTGGTTGTCGCCCCATTATGCTATTCTTGATTGTCACACCAAAACCGTGACCATGGCTATGCCAGGTTTACCGAGATTAGAGTGGAGAGGTACCTTAGAGTATACTCCCCACAGATTCATTTCTTTTCTTAAGGCTCGACGGATGGTTGAGAAGGGGTGTGATGCGTACTTAGCCTATGTGAGAGATGTTAGTGTTGATACCCCTACATTTGAGTCAGTTTCAGTTGTGCGGGAGTATCTTGATATTTTTCCAGCTGATCTTTCGAGTATGCTGCCTGACAGAGATATTGATTTCGGCATTGATCTGTTGCTGGGCACTTAGCCCATTTCTATTCCTCCCTATCGTATGGCTCCTCCTGAGTTGAAGGAGTTGAAGGAGCAGTTGCAGGATTTGCTTGATAAAGGGTTTCATCGGGCCCAATGTATCACCTTGGGATGCTCCAGTATTATTTGTGAAGAAAAAGGATGACTCTATGCGTATGTGTATTAATTACCGGCAGTTGAATAAGGTTACAGTGTTTGTTTGACCAGTTACATGGTGCCAGGGTATTTTCCAAGATTGACTTGCATTCTGACTATCATCAGTTAAAGATTTGGGAGCCAGATATCCCGAAGACTACCTTCAGGACTAGATATGGCCACTATGAGTTTCTTGTCATGTCATTTGGGCTGACCAATGCCCCAGCAGCCTTTATGTATTTGATGCACAATGTGTTTCGGCCTTATCTTGATTATTTGTCATTGTGTTTATTGATGACATCTTGGTATATTCTCGGTCTCGGGAGGACCATGAGCATCATTTGAGGACCGTGCTCCAGACTTTGAGGGAGAAGAAATAATATTCAAAATTTTCTAAGTGTGAATTTTGGCTTGATTTTGTGGAATTCTTAGGCCACGTGGGACTTATGATGGGATCAAGGTAGACCCGAAGAAGGTGGAGGCGGTGGATAGTTGGCCTAGACCGTCATCAGCTACTGAGATCCGCAGTTTCCTCGGTTTGGCTGGCTACTATCGTCGTTTCGTAGAGGGATTTTCATCTATTGCAGCACCTATGACCAGACTGACCCAGAAGGGTGCTCCGTTCAGGTGGACTGAGGAGTGTGAGGAGACCATTCAGAAGCTTAAGAAAACCCTGACTACAGCTCCAGTGTTGGTATTGCCTACGGGTTCAAAGTCTACAATCTATTGTGATGCTTCGAGGATTAGCCTTGGGGCGGTGTTGATGCAGGACCGTAGGGTGATTGTCTAAGTGTCCAGACAGTTGAAGGTGCATGAGAAGAACTATCTAGTTCATGATCTCGAGTTGGCAGCGATTGTTCACGCCCTGAAGATGAGGCGACATTATTTATACAGTGTTTCCTGTGAGATTTTCACGGATGACCGGAGTTTGCACCACTTGTTCAAGAAGAAGGACCTCAAATTGCGCTAGTGTAGCTTGTTGGAGTTACTCAAGGATTATGACATCACTATACTATACCACCCGGGGAAGGTCAATGTGGTGGCCGACGCCTTGAGTCATCGGGCGATGAGTTCGGCATATCTTCTGACATTTGAGAGGCCCTTAGCCTTGGATGTTCAGTCCTTAGCCAGTCAGTTCGTGAGATTGAATCTTTCAGAGCCTTGCCGGGTGTTATCTTGTGTGGTTGCTTGATCTTCTCTTTATGACCGTATCAGAGAGCGCTAGTATGATAATCCCATCTTTCTGGTTCTTCAGGACAGGGTTCGGCGGGTTATGCCAGGGATGTGACTATAGGTGATGATGGTGTGATGAGGATGCAAGGCCGTATCTGTGTGCCCAATATGGATGGGATTCGGGAGTTGATTCTTGAGGAGGCCCATAGCTTGTGGTATTCCATTAATCCGGGTACCGCGAAGATGTACCAGGATTTGCGACAACACTACTGGTTAAGAAGGATGAAAAAGGATATAGTGGAATTCGTGTCCAAGTGTCTCAACTGCCAGCTAGTAAAATACGAGCATCAGAGACCAGGAGGGCTACTTCAGTAGATTGATCTTCCAGAGTGGACGTGGGAATGGATCACAATGGACTTTGTGGTTGGACTTCCTCAGACTTTGAGAAATTTCGATGCTATTTGGGTAATCATGGATCAGCTAACAAAGTCAACCCATTTCATTACAGTATTGACTACATATTCTTCAGAGAGATTGGCTGAGATTTATGTCAAGGAGATCGTCCGACTCCACGGTATTTCAGTAATCATTTCTTACAGAGGTACACATTTCACTTCACGAATCTGGAGAGCCGTTCAGCAGGAGCTAGGGACCAGGGTGGAGTTGAGTACATCATTTCACCCTCTGACGGACGGGCAATCAGAGTGCACGGTTCAGATTCTTGAGGATATGCTCCGTGCCTGTGTGATGGATTTTGGAGGGTCATCGGACCAATACTTGCCACTTGCAGAGTTTTCTTATAATAACAACTACCAGTCCAGCATTTAGATGGCGCCTTATGAGGCTTTGTATGGTATACGGTGCAGGTCTCCAGTGGGATGGTTGGAGCCGCGCGAGGCCCAATTTTTGGGTATAGATTTAGTGCAGGATGCCCTGAACAAGGTGAAGGTGATTCAGGAGAGACTTCGCACAGCTCAGTCCAGACAGAAGAGTTATGCGGTCTGGAAGGTTCGTGATTTGGCATTTATGGCTGGTGATCGAGTTTTTCTTCGGTTATTGCTTATGAAGGGCGTCATGAGGTTCGGGAAGAAGGGTAAGCTGAGTCCGAGATTTATTGGTCCTTTTGAGGTGTTGCGGTGTGTTGGGAAGGTTGCTTACGAGCTTTCCTTGCCTCCCAGCCTAGCAGGAGTTCATCCGGTATTCCACGTCTCTATGCTCCCGGAGTATCTTGGTGACCCGACTCATGTTTTGGATTTCAGTTCAGTCCATTTGGACAAGGATTTATCATATGTTCAGGAGCCAATAGCTATATTGGATAGACATGTGAGAAAGCTCAGGTCAAAGAATATTGCATCAGTAAAGGTTCAGTGGAGGGGTCAGCCGGTCGAGGAGGCGACTTGGGAGACCGAGCAGGATATGCGCAGTCATTACCCTCACCTTTTCACAGCTTCAGGTATGTCTCTATACTCATTCGAGGACGAACGATTTTTCTTAAGAGGGGGAGAATGTAACGACCCGGTCGGTCGTTTTGAGAGTTAGTGCCCCGATCCGCTAATAACTATTTTCCCCATGTCTATTTTTACTTTTGGGACTTCTCAGAACGTTTAGTTGTGATTTTCGGAGAGTTTTTGGACACATAGTCCTTATATGTTAGTTTAAGCTTTGGAAATTTGGCCGTAGTTGGAACTATGTGAAGATGGGTCCAAAATGGAAATTCGTCGACTCTGTTAGCTCCGTTGGGTGATTTCGGGATTAGGAGCGTGTCCGAAATGTATTTTTGAGGTCTATAGTAGATTTAGGCTTGAATTGGCGAAAGTTAGAGTTTCAACGGTTTTTGCCGATAGGTGAAATTCTGATATCGGGCACGGAATGGAATTCCGAGAGTGGTTGTGCGTCTGTAGTGTCATTTATGACCTGTGTGCAAACTTTGAGGTAATTCAGATTAGTTTTGACATGTTTCGTCATATTTTGGAATAAATTCTTAGGCTTGAATCCATGCATAATTGGTGATTTTGATGTTATGTGATGTGTTTTGAAGGCTCGATTAAGTATGGACAAGGTATTAGGGCTTGTTGGTAGGTTTGGTTGAGGTCCCGGGGGCCTCGCGGATGTTTCGGATGCTCAACGGATGATTTTAGTTAGAAAACCAGATGAAGCATTGCTGGTTCTAGTGTCTCGCACCTGCGGATGGGGAGCCGCAGGTGCGGACACGCAGGTGCGGAGGAAGGCACCGCAAGTGAAAATTTGGTAATGGCAGCCAGGCTCGTAGGCGCGGACGGGGTTCCGCAGATCCGGAGCCGCAGATGCGGCCCTCGTTCATTTAGTGAGTCTTCGCATCTGCAATGGATTTTCCGTAGGGGCGGTCCAATGAGTCGCAGGTGCGGAATTCCTGGGTTGTTTATACAAAATCCGAGGGTTTGAAATTCATATCTTCTAAAAAATTTTGGAGCTCGGGATTTGGAGATTTTTAGTGGATTTTGAAGATTCGTAGGTAACTATTTCTAATCTTAATTCACTTGTATATCATTAATCCATAGCAATTTTTTCAATCTAATCAATGAATTTGGGTGAAAATCATGAAAATGGGAGGTTTCGAGTGAGTTCGTGAGTGAATGGGTGTTCTAAATTTGTAACTTTCACTCGATTCCGAGACGTGGGCCGGGGGGACCTTTTGGGCAATTTTCCTAATTTTGCGTATTAGCTTCGAGCTAATTAGCTATACTGATTTCTTAAAGTGATATTTATATTATGCAATTTAATTGAATAGATTTGGGCCATTCGCAATCGGTTACTCGTGGCAAGAGCGTGGTGTTTAGTTGAGTAGAGCAGTCGAGGTAAGTGGCTTGTCTAACTCTGTGTTTGGGACTTCCCCTTGGGTTGTTTTGATATTATTTGTTGTATGGGCGCCGTGTACATGAGGTGACGAGTACGTACACGGGGCATTGTTGCTAAAATTCCATCTTTTCTATCCATGCCATAAATTATTTTACTCTTATTTCACTATTTAATGTGCTACGTGTGTAGTTTAGATTAGGAAGAATCATGCCTACCTGTTTTACCTAAATTCCCTATTTGATACAATGTGCACCATGTTAGCTAGTCTTTATCTTTTCTTGTATGTGACTTGTTCCTGAACTATTTAAATGCACCTTATCCGACATTCATTCGCATAACATATTTAAATTGGGACTACGAATGCATTCCGGGAGCTTTCCCCCTGTACTGCATATTTAAATTGGGACTACGGACGTATTCCAGGAGCTTTCCCCATGTACTGCATCTTTACATTCGGAACTACTGGACATATCCCGTGAGATTCCACTATGTGATACGTTGTGCTGAGCCAAGGGCTCCCTGTTGTTGTTTTACTTTCGGATTATGCATTTTTTACTGCTTACCTTAGAATTTATATCCTTCTTTATTATTTTAAACTGTTTTACCTATGAAAAATCCAGTAGAGCCTTAACCTGACCTCGTCACTACTTGACTGGGGTTAGGCTTGGCAGTTACTGTGTACCAATTATGGTGTACTCATGCCTTTTCCTGCACATGTTTTTCGTGTGTAGACCTAGGTACCAGTACGCAGTTCCGTGTCTAGGGGTCGTGTAGCTGCCTAGAGGAGACCACACGGTAATTCTGCCTCGTCCGCAGGATCCTACGAGTCACCTTCTATTATAGTTTTAGACAGAGACATCTTATGTATTTCTCTTTCTTCGTTGTATAGAGCTATTTTAGTATAGATCTTGTGACTAGATGTGACATTCCGGGTTTTGGGAAGTTATATTTGTACATGCCGAGTGACTATGTTATGTCGACTTATGTTTTTCTTTCAGTATTTATTTTTGTTATCTATATTATTCCGCAAAATTTAGGCTTACCTAGTCGTAGAGACAAGGTGCCGTCACGATACCATCCAGAGGGTAAATCGGGTCGTGACAATAACTCATATCCTATATTGGTTCTTCAAACTCTAGGTTTTTACCTCCAATTAGAACTTGAAAGGTAGAAAAAATCAATTAGGGTTTGTGGGAAATTTTCTGGAGGATTTATTATGACCTATTTTTAGTATAATATAGGAAGAAAATAGGACTTTAAAAGGCCTCTTTGGACGACCCGAAATGGCCCATTTTTGGGCTCCCATTTAAGCAAGTAGGTGACACACCTACTTCTCACCTAGACGCCCGCACAGTCTCACAATAACGCCCATATATCTCTACTACGATATCGTATTGACAAACGGTTTAGTATTTTAGAAAATAGACTCATAGATCTTCCATTTGTGAGAAAATCGCAGTTACATTTGACCCAAAATTTAGGTAAAACTTATAAACGTAACTTAAGATGACTTTCATCGACTTTTGTTCTACAACTCTCTTGACTTCAAAACATAACATACGACTATCATACGAATAATATAAATCATAACATAATCTCCTTATCATGTTAATCAGCCTAGTCTCACCCCAAAAGTACATGTTATATCATTCCCAACTTGTCGACTTTCGACGAAACATTGTTTTCTTCAAATCCTTTAGATTCTGAACCTTCCAACCCTCTTTGTACTTGTTGTTCATGATCTTCAATATTTGTAATCTCCAAGGTAACATGATTAACTTACTTAATGTACTCTCAAAGATGATATCATTTAAGAGCTTACATTAATAGACTTACGAATACTCTTTCGTACGAATACATGGTGTGTAACAGCATTCCCCCCTTTGGAACATTCGTCCTCGAATGTTGATTTCTGCACTTATCAGTCTCATAACCAATAGCTCTTACAAATACTTTACTGCTACTATTTCCATCTAGGCAATTGTTTTGTGAATAAATCCAAAGATTAGGGCATTCCCCCCTTTAGGCCTCTTTCACACACCATGACTTGTGGTCGGAATTCTTCCAATCTCGTAAATGTTGCAATATTATGTCATGAAATCTATATGACTATGTCCTTATATGTGCGTCTATGTGACTACTCTGTCCTATTACCTTCAGATTTTAGTCACTCTCTAGGCCTCACTTTGTGAACATATACAGAACTATGATAAGCTGTCCCTCTATGAATCTATAGGTGTATTGAAGTTTTTCGCTCGGTACTTTGTCGAACTTACGAGTATTTCTATATATTGTTTCATAGCCTGGATTAGCTATGCTTATGGCTTTACTATATCTAGGTAGATTATACTATACCACAACACTTAGTTTGATTTATTATGGCCAAACTCTGCTACCCGACTTTAGGTTACTTTCTCGCTGCTTATCGTATATGTATAAATTTAAGTCCTTTAATTCTTCCTCATTACTACTCATCTTAGGAATGACAACCTAATCCCATCTCACACTTTGGAACATTCATCCATCCATTTTTGATACACCTTAATGTCGATCTATAATCTACCACTGATCATTTGAAACCTCTTATGTAATATATTGTCACTAGGGCTCACGTCTCATCGGGGAACATCTGGAGTTATTGCCTAATCCACTTAGGTTCAACACTATACTTCAATAACTGTATTTCATAACATCCCAACATGATTCACCTTATGGGGGTATTTTAATCCTGTCCAATTCATGAAATCCCCTTTCTTTGAATCATTACCCAATCAAAGGCCTAAACATCATCCTCTTATCTATCACAATTACACCCTTATTCTACCACTAGGGAAGCATTCCATCTCTTCTAAATTCTCCAAGTCTTAAACTTCTCTGAGTTCACTCATGCTATACTGAGCTTTTTATAACTTATGGAAACCATCAGCTCTTTTGTTGTGATGGGTTTAATCCCGAGGACTTACCTATTCTCGTCACCTTCTCACCCCCCTTTTCTTTTCCTTATATCTTTCTAGTAAATACCTTGTCGCAATACCACACTTTAGCTTGCATCCTACATATATCTATTTATACTACTCGCAGCCTTCCTTTAACTTTCTAGCACCAAAGATTTCCTTATGCTATTCTTGAACCTCAAGCGACATCATATTGTCTCTAACTCTTCTTTATTTTCTTAACTAAATCTCTTTGTATCTGCACACCACATGCAAGAAAATATTCCACTAACGACACCACTATCATTTCCTGATACAAAATTACGACGCTTCCAGCCCTCTATCTGATATCTGGATTATTCGTAACCTTTTGTACTTGGGCATCTCGTACCTTCTTCACATGTACCTTACTTACCTTTAAATCTTGCATCATATCTTCTATCTCTTTCATAACATCCCTTCAACATAGGTTGAATTCACATTCACACCTTAAAGCTCTACTATAATACTTCCACATCATGTGCATACAAAATCCGGTGAAAGCTTCATGCTGACTTCTTATGAGGTTGGTACTGTTCTACCTAGGTTTACTGTAGAGCTGTTATAGAATATGGTCGTTGTACTACTTCTGTACCTCTGATATTTAAAGTGATTCTACAATGTTCTGAATCACGATTTCTATACTCATCGGGGTCTAAAATTCATTTAGCTGATGTAACCCCTTATTTCATCTTCTATCTCAGCCTTTAAGTAGGCTTACTTTATCTTCTAATTTGCAGATCAGGTTATTAGTTATTACTTTAGACCCTTGTGGACGCTATGCAATGTCCATGATATAACCTTCTATCAATTCAAGCTTTTGTCTATGACGTGGACTCAATTCTTTTTTTAACTTATACCGGAGTCTCATATAGCTGTATCATTGTCCACATATATGCCGCATGGATAACACTCTGAAATATTAAGTGTGTTCACAACGTAACAAAGTCTGGGTCATTGATCGAATAATTCCTTTTGTGCCTTATCAACTTTCGTCAAAAGTAAGCAATTACGTTTCTTGGTAGTTTTGCCTCTTATTGAATGAATACTTGGTTTATCTTAGTGCCCACATATATTGAAATTTTGTGCAACTCATATGATCTCGAATATTTCTTCTTCTTTTTTCTGTCCATTAGCCACGATAGGTGCCACTTTCTTGTGGAGTGTATACAATGTTGTAGTGCGACTGTTGTAATAAGATCATTTCCTCTTTAGGTCACTATGCTTAGCTTGAAGCCTTCTTCCTTATTTTCTCAGCCGGTCTTTCGTTGCAGTACTTAGGGAAGACCCTCTAACTCTTGTAAAGCTGCGAGCTTATTACATTATATACCCCACAAAATTTCTGATGTTCTTACTTGCCTATTATTATCCTTAGTTACTTACCTCCGTGCTATTGTGTTCGTAGGGTTGCTTCTGAAATTACATTTCACTTTTCTACCTAGTGGTACTCTCTTTTATTTCCGTAACACTTATATTGTACCTTCAACTACCCGAACCTTTATCTGAATATTTCTCGAGGATTACGATGTCATATCTGAGAGACCGAATTTCATATGCTACATTTCACTATGTTTATCTTGCATGATCTATTTATTTATCTGAGACCTCTTGTCTAGCCATAACCAAGCTCTTTCTGAATCAACTTCTAACTACTTGTCAGTCCATGCTCATATTTATTTTCTATGTAACCTCTCTTGGGTTTTGTCTTTTGTCCTAACTTATCTTTTGCACTGGATCCTAATGAATCAAGTGTTCAGTCACACTTATTTATCACTAAAATCCTATGCTAGAACCCTTACTGACCCTTCCCCGTGTCGTGCTTACATAATGTTGTAGAGCCAAAACATATCTGTAGGATCTGAATAAATGCTATCTCATTCCTTTTGCCTTTTTACTATTCTATAGTTATCTTAACTGCTTAACTCTCTGACAGAATTCCATATCACACCATCTTTCCCCCTTTAAGGGAGTACTAAAATTTAATGATGTGAAGATTTACTTATATATGTTTTACGCCTTCATCTTTGGCATTTTTTCACATCTTCAATGACACTTACTCGCCTTGCTATAACCCTTCTCTACCAGGGGTAACTGAATTCTTTACGCACGAGGGGAAACCTAGTGTAATAGGAACACTTACTCCCTTATGCTTAAATTTGCTCAAAGATTTTGCTTTGGCGGAGTGTCTTTCTGAATGACCTTTAAAGGATATTCTTCTGTTGTCCATTCAATCATATCCGGAACATGATTTCTAAAATTCTTACGATGCCGACTATTATCGAATCTTTTGGTCCTTTTATCATGTTCGATATTTTTTTCTTGTTTACTAGCCTATGTTGATTTCTATTACTCCGGGGGGTCTAACATAGCCTTCTATTAATTATGTTGGAGGCGCCAATTCATTTTCTCGAAATGAGGATATGGCTTATACTCTTTTATAGTCTCAAGGCATGTGACCTCTTGTCTTTTCCTTTTCCTGACTATAGACTAGGTCATCCTATCATATTATGATTTATTGTTACCACCCTTTTATCACATCTTACTCGTAATGCTTCATTTACTCTCTTCTTATTCTCCTGCTAATATCTCAGTTTATTACCTTATTCTAAAAACTTCAACAAAATATTCTTTCACATTTATCTCCGCCTTCTTCATCTCACTGGCTCTTCGGGTCGCCTACTATTCTCTTTTTACTAGGGGCGGGAGTCATACTAAAATATATATTTATCCCTTCTATGACACCATTACATGTCTTCTGATATTTTTGAATGTTCTAGTGTCCATATCTAATTGTACTATTCTAGAGTGCACCATCTGGTATACACGATCTAGTAGGGCCTCAAATAGGGCATCGTCGTCAAGAATTCCCTCTCTACTAATGCCCTTACCTGCTGCTGTATTAGCCCTCTGGCTAGCTATAATTTTTCAAATTGCAAGCATCTCTATAATTAACAAACATAAGTCTTGGCTAGATCACTTATGACTCAGCTATATAGCACGGTGTGAATTTGAAAGAAGGGTAACATACTCCTAAATGACTTGTAGCTTTGTTTTTATATAATGTGGTGCACAACACATCTATAAACAAGATTGTACTAGACACAGCTTGTAGACTCCCTATGACAAAACTGCTTCTGAATCATATGAAAGTATCGTCTCTCTTATCTGAGGGGTAAACATACCCAAAAGCTCATATATATATATATAACTGTGGAGGCTGATGAGGCCACCATGAACATCTACTGATATACAAACCATATAGGACTTGTCTACAAGCCTCTAGGGATAACTGAATTGTATCATGGTCGGGACAGGGCCTCGGCCTACCCATCAAATCTGTATTTATAAAATGGACTCCAAGGTTTAGACCTGGTACTCCGAGGAAGTGGAGCTTACCAACCAAGCTGATATTTGACCGTGTCTGCTTGGAAGATCAATCCAGGTGTCTATCAGGACTTGCAGGCATGAAATGTAGCATCCCCAGCAAAAGGGACGCCAATAGAAAATAAAGTACCGAGTACGTTAGGCAATAAAATAACTAAAATTAATTGGGAGTCAAAGATAATTTAAAGTTATGCTTACTTGCTGATAATGACTCATCTACCTCAATATAGTAAGAAAAATAGCTTTCTGTCCCTACAAAGCTCGATATGTGTAACTGCTCTACCGTAGTAGGCTCGCTCATAGGCGCTTGGACATTCTAGGCTCTGTATCTCGGCCATCTGGGCTCACTCATAGGCGCTCGACCATAGTAGGCTCGATATATAACTTACCATCTGATCAGAGATTGCCCAATAGGGGCCTACCCATCGATTATAGCTCGATGGTGGTGAAAATACTATAATATTGTATATATATATATATATATATATATATATATATATATATATATATATATATATATATATATATATATATATATATATATATATATATATATATATATATATATATATATATATATATATATATATATATATATATATATATATATATATATATATATATATATATATATATATATATATATATATATATATATATATATATATATATATATATATATATATATATATATATATATATATATATATATATATATATATATATATATATATATATATATATATATATATATATATATATATATATATATATATATATATATATATATATATATATATATATATATATATATATATATATATATATATATATATATATATATATATATATATATATATATATATATATATATATATATATATATATATATATATATATATATATATATATATATATATATATATATATATATATATATATATATATATATATATATATATATATATATATATATATATATATATATATATATATATATATATATAGACTCTCTCCTTCCTTGGTTGACAGAAGACAAACTAAAATCAATATGAAATGTTGATAAGGGAGAATGTTGTAACTTATGGGACTAGGAAAATGTACATAAATTTAGGAATATGAACTCCTCTTTTTGTCTCGTTATCAAACACATGTAGTTACTGGATCATGCCAAAATGTAAGAAAGGGTTATCCCTAACATACCTTATCACAATATTACCAATGACAAAGTTGAACTCGCCTCTTCGCACCTTAATCTACAACAACGATAATAATATTATCATTACGTTACGAAAGGTACAACTATCCCACAACGAACGACACACTTAATTTGTATGAAAACGAGCGGCATTTCCCCTATAATCCTTACTTCCTCCAAATTTAAGATAACAACAATACAAGAACACAACAACAACAATATATACATTATTTTTCAGCCTTATATACACCATAAAATAATACGAAGTAGCCCAACACACCCCAATCTCTTCATACATTAAACGACCACCGTAGTAGTGTCAAACGACCCGATAATGTTATGACATACAAACAGCCCATCACCACTAATTTATGTGAAGTTTCTCCACACCCTTTGCCTCGAATACTCCCCAAAACAGTAGTAAAACATGCAGACCAACAACAACACAAAACGGGTCTGCCACAAGTGAATAACTTGAACTCACGGCTTCAAATCACCGTCCCGTGAGTTCTTACATGTATATAACGATTTACCATGATTTTACAGAAAATAAAATGGAGGAAAGAGAGCAGTAAACTTACCTTATTTGTTGGATAACTCAACTCCTATCTTGGTTCTTCAAACTCTAGGTTACCTCCAATTTGAACTTGAAAGGGAAAGAAAATCAATTCGGGTTTGTGGGAAATTCTTTGGAAGATTTTTGCAGAGCTTATGTCTGGTTATTATGACCTATTTTCAGTCTAATGTATGACGAAAATAGGCCTTTAAAATTTCTCTTTGGACTACCCGAAATGGCCCATTTTTGGGCTCTCATTTAAGCAAGTAGGTGACACACCTACTTGTCACCTAGCAGCCTGTGCAATCTCACAAAAATGCTCATATATATCTACTCCGATATCGTATTGAAAAACAGTTTAATGTGTAAGAAAATATACTCATAGATCTTAAATTTTATGGGTGGTGGTCGTTTGGTTGGAATACGATTTATACATGTATAAGTTATGCAGGTATAAGTTTTATAGGGATAAGTTATGCTGGGATTAGTTATGTCGGGATTGTTGTTTATTCATTGTTTGGTATGTTTTATTATAATGACAATTTTATAATTTCTAATAAGAATGTATAAGTTATACCGGTGCTAATTACCCCACCTTCTATAAGGTATAAGTTATTCCAGTGTTAAAATTAACACCAGGATAACTTATACATGGTTTGCTAACCAAACAGGGTATTAAGGTGGTATTAAATTTTTATACCACCCTTATACCTTATTATACCTCATACCAAACGACCCCTTAGTATATTGGTAGAAAATCGCAGTTACATTTGACCCAAATTTTCAGTAAAACTTATGAACGTAACTTGTGATGACTTTACTCGACTTTTGTTCTACAACTCTCTTGACTTCAAAACATAACACACGACAATGATACGACTAATATAAATCATAACAGAATCTCCTTATCGTGTTGATCACCCTAGTCTCAACCCAAAAGTACATGTTATAACATTCCTAACTTGTCGACTTTCGACAAAAAAATGTTTTCTTCAATTCCTTTAGCTTCTAAACCTTTCAAGCCTCTTTGTACTTGTTGTTCATGATCTTCAATATTTGTAATCTCCATGGTAACATGATTAACTTACTTTATGAACTCTCAAGTATGATATCATTTCTGAGCTTACATAAATTGACTTACATATAATCTTTTGTACAAAGATATGGGGTGTGACAGTGTTCCCCCCTTTGGAACATTCGTCCTCGAATGTTGATTGTTACGCTTATCAGTCTCATAACCAATAGCTCTTACAAATACTTTACTGTTTCCCTTTCCATCTAGGCAACTGTTTTGTGAATAAATCCAAAGATCAGGGCATTCCCCCTTTTAGGCCTCTTTCACACACCATGACTTATGGTCAGAATTCTTTCAATCTCGTAAATGTTGCAATCTTATGTCATGAAACCTATATGACTATGTCCTTATATGTGCATCTATGCGACTATTCTCTCCTTTTACCTTCAGATTTTAGTCACTCTCTAAGCCTCACTTTGTGACATATACAGAACTATGACAAGTTTTCCCTCTGTGAATGTATAGGTGTACTGAAGTTTTTCGCTCGGTACTTTGTCGAACTTACGAGTATTGCTATATCTTGTTTTATAGCCTCTATTAGCTATGCTTATGGCATTACTATATATAGGTAGATTATACTATACCAGAACACTTACTTTGATTTATTATGGCCAACCTCTGCTACCTAACTTTAGGTTACTCTCGCGCTGCTTATCCTATTTGTATAAATGTAAGTCCCTTAATGCTTCCTCATTACTATTCATCTTAAGAATGACAACCTAATCCCATTTCACACTTTAGAACATTCATTCATCTATTTTTGATTCACCTTAGTGTTAATCTATAATCTACCACTGATCATTTGAAACCTCTTATGTAATATATTGTCACTAGGGCTCACGCCTCATCGGGGAACATCTGGAGTTATTTGCCTTATCCACTTAGGGTAAATACTATACTTCAATAACTGTATTTCATAGCATCCCAACGTGATTCACCTTATCGAGGTATTTTAATCCTGTACAATTCATGAAATCACCATTCTTTGAATCATTACCCAATCAAAGGCCTAAACATCATCCTCTTATCTATCACAATTACACCCTTATTCTACCACTAGGGAAGTATTTCATCTCTTCTAAATTCTCCTAGTCTTAAACTCCTCTGAGTTCACTCATGCTATACTGAGCTTTTTTGTCACGACCTAAACCGATGGACCGCTACGGGCACCCAGTACCTTTACTCAACCGAGTACGAACGTAACATATCTTTCGTATCATTCTATCATAGGTAAATGAAAAGCATGGGGAAATACAAACTTATACATATGACATATTGGCCTATAAGACCGAAAAAATCACTCGTACACAGAACATACGCCGACAAGGCCATACAATCTTTCACGTACACGACATATGTCTACAAGCCTCTAAAAGTACATAAACTTCATACGACCGGGACAGGGCCCCGACATACCAATCAATACATGTTTAAACCATACTGACCAAACAAACAACTACGAAGCAAATGGAGCGCATCAACATCTTCCGCTAAGTTGATAGCCTACTTGGAGGACTCTCAACCTGTCTATTGGGACCTGCGGGCATGAAACGCAGCGTCCCCAGGCAAAAAGGGACGTCAGTATGAATAATGTACCGAGTATGTAAGGCACATAAATAAGTACATAACAAACATGGAAGAAATATAGAGTAAATGACACAACCTATAAGTATGGATAACTCTGTAAATCATGAAGTACTTATAGTGTCATGCATATGCGTATGAATGTCATGTCGTGCATATGTACATACTTCATAACATTCATCAGGCCTCTGAGGGCATCCCATCATATCATCTCGGCCAATGTGGGAAAAATCATCAACGTATACCAGTTGATCAGGTGGTGGTGCGTATATAACGCCATAACCTTTCCCATATCCATATACATATATATATACGCGTATATAACGCCATCTGGTCATGGGTCAATGTGCATGTATAAATGCATGAAATGCATATGAAATACGTTAATAAAATCTCTCGGTACGTCATAAACCTTACCAACTTACGTATTTTTGAGACCCGTGAACATATGATAAAATAATATGACACATGGGGAATCAAGAATATAAGCATCTCTAGTATTTCCATGAATAGAGTCATTTATGGAAATTGTGCATTTGCTTGTTTCGTTCGTGTCGTATAGATCATGCATGAAAAGACTTTTGACAATTATACTTCAATTAATTTTTAAAAAATGATATCAATAGGCATGACAATGAAAGGTAACTTGAACTTTCACTAAAAGTAAGTGCAATTGATGATATTTTACTTTTTTAACAAGTTAATTTGCTACTAATTTTCTAAAACGTTAACAAGGATAACATTAGCAAATTGTTATTTTTCAGTTATTTTTTTTTAAATGTTTGACATCCACTACTCTCGTGATAATATTATTTTGTGTTCATTCAATCTAACACCTGCCAAATTCCTCTTCCTTGTTATTTGGATCATGGCAAAACAAAGAAGGGATAGTCTTAATATATCCGAAATAGGAAAAAATCTGTATGATATTCTTGAAAAAGATTGTACCGTACACTTTTAAAACCATAAATTTTTTATGGTGTTAAGCTTCTAATAATTCTCGTTGGATTTGGTTGAAGAAATCTCGCTGCTACTGTTTTGTAGGAATACTCACGAAATTGGTAACAATTTGAACAAAGTCACCTACTAATCTCTAAAGCTACTGTTTTGTAGGAATACTCACGAAATTGGAATTATTTTAACAAAGTCACCTAGTAATCTCTAATGCTACTGTTACGTAGGGATACTTACGAAATTGGTAAAATTTAACAAAGTCACCTACTAATCTCTAATGCTACTGATTGTCTATGATTTGTATGATAAGTCCTAGAGTTGAGGTGACTTGTTCTTAATGAATTAAATTGCCACCTAATAAGAAATGACTAAGAGTCATTTGCTTAAGGAGTGGCCTGCTTCCACGTGGGGGTCGGATAGAAATTTTAAATTTTTATCCACTTATTAGGTAATTAAGGTAATGTCCCGTTCTCCGGTAATTAACCAATTACCCGCATAATTAAAAATTGTCTTAAATTACATAAAAATCTACTAATTTTTAATATACCTTATACATCCATAAGTATAAGTATCAGGTATTATTGCTTGTACCGTATTTCATCATAAAACGGCAACCTTCAACGAAACGCATTTTTTTAATTCGTGTATCATTTATCCGCTTGTTATAAATAGCATATATACGTAAAAATCAAAATAATCTCATCCCCGAGTCTACATCAATTAACTGAAGATGAAACTTTAACGTATGAAATGCGAGATGTAACAACTTTCACGTATGAAAACATAGGGTGTAACATTTTTATAACTTATGGAAACTATCAGCTCTCTTGTTGTGATGTGTTTAATCCCGAGGAATTACCTATTCTCGTCACATTCTCACTCACCTTTTCTTATCCTTATTCCTGTCTAGCTCAAACATTGTCGCTCTACCATACTTTAGCTTGCGGACTACATATATCTATTTATACTACTCGCAACCTTCCTTTAACTTGCTAGCACCATAGATTTCCTTATGTTATTCCGGAACCTCAAGCGAAACTTCATATTGTCTCTAACTCTTCTTTACTCTCTTAACTAGACCTCTCTGTATCTGGAAATCATATGCTAGAAAATATACCACTGACGACACCACTATCATTTCTTGATACAGAATTATGACGCTTCCAGCCCTCTATATGATATCTGGATTATTCGTAACCTTCTGTACTTGGGTATTTCGTACCTTCTTCACATGTACCTTACTTACCTTTAAATTTTGCATCGTATTTTCTATCTCTTTCACAACCTCCCTTCCACATAGGTGGAATTCACATTCACACCTTAAAGCTCTACTATAATACTTGTACATCATGTGCATACACAATTCAGTGAAAGCTTCATACTGACTTCTTATGCGTTGGTACTGTTCTAACTAGATTTATCGTAGAGCCGTTATAGAATCTGGTCGTTTTACTATCTCTTCCGCACCTCTGATATTTAGAGTTATTCTATAATGTTTTGAGTCAAGATTTCTATACTCATCGGGGTCTAAAATTCATTTAGCTGATGTATCTCTTTATTTACTCTTCTACCTCAACCTTTAAGTAGACCTTACTTTATCTTCTGATCTGCGACTTAGGGTATTCGTTATTACTTTAGCCCCTTGTGGATGCTATGGAACGTCCATGATATAACCTTATAGCAATTGAAGATTTTGTCTGTGACGTGGACTCAATTCTTTCTTTTAACTTATACTGGAGTCTCCTATAGATGTATCATTGTCAACATATATGTCGCATGGATAACACTCCGAAATCTTATGTTTGTTCATAAGGTAACTAACTCTGGGTCATTGATCGAATAATTCCTTCTGTGCCTTCTCAACTTTCGTTAAAACTAAGCAATTACTTTTTTTGGTAGTTTTGCCTCTTGTTCCATGAATACTTGGCTTGTCTTAGTGACCATATATATTGGAATTTTGTGCAACTCATATGGTCTCGAATATTTCTTCTTCTTTTGTTTCCGTTCCACAATAAGTGCCACTTTTTTATGGAGTGTATACAATGTTGTAGTGAGAGTGTTGTTATAAGATCATTTCCTCTTTAGGTCACTATGCTTAGTTTGAAGCCTTCTTCCTTGTTTTCTCACATAGTCTTTCGTTTCAGTACTTAGGGAAGACCCTCTAACTCTTGTAAAGTTTCGAGCTTATTACATTGTATACCCCATGAAAATTCCGATTTTCTTACTTTCCTATTATTATCCTTAGTTACTTACCTCCGCGCCCTTGTGCTAGTAGGGTTGCTTCTGAAATGAAATTTCAGTTTTCTACCTAGTGGCACTCTCTTTTATTTCGTTAAAACTTATATTGTACCTTCTACTACCCCAACTGCTATCTGAATATTTCTCGAGGATTATGATGTCGTATCTGAGAGACTGAATTTCCTATGCTGGGTTTCACTATGTATATCTTGCATGATCTCCTTATTTATCTAAGACCTATTGTCTAGCCATAACCAAGCTCTTTCTGAATCACTAATAACTACTCGTCAGTCCATGCTCATATTTATATTCTATGTAACCTCCTTTGGGTTATGTCTTTTGCCCTAACTTGTCTTTTGCACTGGATCCTAATGTATCAAGTGTTCAGTCACACTTATTTATCACTAAAATCCCGTGCGGGAACCCTTACTGCCCCTCCCCCCGTGTTTTGCTTACATAATGTTGTAGAGCCAAAACATATCTGTAGGATATAAATAAATGCTATCTCATCCCTTTTGACTTTTTACTATTCTATAGTTATCTTAACCATTTAACTCTGACAGAATTCCATATCACACCATCTTTCCCCTTTTACGGGAGTACTAACATTTAATAATGTGAAGATTTACTTTTACATGTTTTACCCCTTCATCTTTGGCGTCTTTTCACATCTTCACTGTCACTTACTTGCCTTGCTATAACCCTTCTCTACCAGGGGGTACTGAATTCCTTACGCACGAGGGTGACACCTAGTGTAACTGGCACACTTACTCCCTTATGCTTAACTTTGCTCAATATTTTTGCGTTGGCGGAGCGTCTTACCGAATGACCTTTAAAGGTTATTCATCAGTTGTCTATTCTATCATTTTCGGAACATGATTTCTGAAATTCTTACGATGCCGACTATTACCGAATCCTTTGGTCCTTAAATCATGTTCGATATTTTTTTCTTGTTTACTAGCCTATGTTGATTTCTATTACTCGGGGGGTCAAACTTAGCCTTCTGGTAATTACGTTGGAGTCGCCAACTCATTTTCTCGAAATGAGGATATGACTTTATGGCTTATACTCTTTTATAGTCTTAAGGAATGTCACCTCTTGTCTCTTCCTTTGCTTGACTATAGACTATTGTTTACCTTGAAAATGGTAACTAAAATTAAATTTGATTATGTGGTTCTAAAAATATGTGATTTATTTTAATGCTATTTGTTAAGCAATAGATGCTAAGTGTGAGTAAGGGAAGTTTGATAAGAGTAAAAAAGAATAAGGATAGCAAACCAGACTGCTCAGAGTCGGGGCCTCGTGTTGGCCGAGATAAGTCCTCGAGGTCGAGGATCGGGAGTAGTGGTGAACGGCCGATGAAGCTATAACAGTTTTATGGGCCTCGAGGGAGGCTATTTATGATCAATGATGAGTAATAAATGAAGAACAATCATTGAAGTACAAAAAATGTAAGTAATAAATCAGGAAAAAGACAACAGGGGATGTTTTAGTTAGAGAGCTGAGAATTATCTTGTTCTTGTATTGAATATCATGTGTGCAAAAAATGATAAGGGTCTCCTTTATATAGGAGGGATAATCCTAACATAGTACATAAGTATTTATTACAAAGATATGCAGCTGGTACAACTATTTAATGTCACAGTATGGACTTGTACTACTTTTGCAGACCTGATCAACTTCGCCCACGTGCCGCCTGCTCACGACAGTCGCCGATTTTGCATTGTCCCGAGGTCGAACATAAGGAACACTCGGGGCTGGGTTTCGAGCTGTACCTCGAGCCTTTTGCGGATGGGCTATGAAATGCCATATTAAACATAAAATCGGTCTCTCCGATTTTAGTTTTATACATATAGTCCCCGCGTTTCTTAGAGCAAAATGATAAGAAACGGTCTTGAACACTTGCCTCTTCGATATCCCCATCGTGACATCAGCAAGTCAAAGCATTAAATGACACGACTCAAAAGCTACACGGAGGTTGCTGTCAACACGATTATCGAGAAGCCCACCAATCGTTTGGTTTAACTTTTCAGCTCCCCAAACCATTCTCTAACGACTTTAATAAATTCCCCAAACGCTTGCCATTTATACTTTTACAACCATTTTCACGTTTTTAGGGCTATCTTTGAACCTCTTCTGCATTCATCTTCCTTCTGTACTTGTTTCTTCGTCTTTTCTCTTAAAAAACTTCGTTGTAGTTATGGCTAAGACTTCTAAGGCGGTACATAAGACTTCGTTGTATATTCGTGGAAATTAATCAAAACCGAGTAAGAATTACTTACCCAAAACGCCTAGGTGAAAAACTCTCCAAAAATTGCCAATTCCTGAGGTCCCAAGTTCAAAATATGAATTTTGGCTTAAACCCTCGATTTAGGTCATTTAAAATCTGCCCATGTATTTATTCACTGCGATCGCGGACAACCAGTCGCGATAGAAAAGAGAAAAAATAGCACGCACCTTAGATAACTCTACGCAAACTTGGGATACCATTTGCGAATGCGTTTCTTACTTCACTCATGCCTACGCGATCGTGGTTGGCTTCACGCGACCGCGTAGAGGAACACTTAAATTCCACTGCCGCCTTATTTCTTCTTTGAGAACGCGGCCTAGCCCACACGTTTGCGATGCAACACTGACCAATACCTACGCGCTCGCGTCCCAAACTATGCGATCGCAGTTCATTACCCAGCTGGCCCCAAATTTTGTTCTACGCGATCGCGGACTCTGTCACGCGATCGCGATGAAGAAAAACCTGCTGCACTCACACTAGCAAACCAACAATTACTTCAAGTCCAAAATTGACCCGTTGAGTATCTGAAATACACCTGAGGCCCCCGGGACCTCAACCAAACATACCAACCAGTCCTAATACCTCATTTGAACTTAGTCGAGCCTTCAAACCACGTCACATAACACCAAAAACAAGATTTATACATGGATTCAAGCCTAAGGACTTAGAAATTTTCCAAAATCTACAACCGATGCCGAAACACGTCAAAACTAGTCCAAATGACCTCAAACTTGACTCACATGTCATAAATGACACTAGGACCTACAACCACTTTAGGAATCCCATTTTGAGCCCGATATCAAAATTTCACCTATCGGTCGATATCGCCAAAATTCTAACTTTCGCCAATTATAGCCTAAATCTACTACATACCTGGAAAACACATTCCGGGCGCGCTTCTAACCCTGAAATCACCAAACGGAGCTAACGGAGTCGACGGAATTCCATTCCTGACCCGTCTTCACACAGTTCCAACTACGGTCTGATTTCTAAGGCTCAAACTCATACTTAGGGACTATGTGTCCCAAAACTCTCCGAATTCCACAACTAAACACCCCGGCAAGTCCCATAAGCAGAAACAAACGTGGGGAAAATAGTTATTAGGGGATCGAGGTGCTAACTCTCAAAATGACCGACCGGGTCGTTACATGCTCCCCCTCTTAAGTAAATTATTTGTCCTCGAACGAGTATAAAGGCATACCTGAAGCTGTGAAGAGATGAGCGTACTGGCTGCGCATATCCTTTTTGGTCTCCCAAGTCGCCTCCTCGGCTGGCTGACCCGTCAACAAAACCTTTACTGATGCAATATTCTTCGACCTGGACTTTCTAACCTGACTATCCAATATAGCTATCGGGTCCTCAACATATGATAAATCCTTGTCCAACTAGACTGAACTGAAATCCAATACATGAGCAGGGTTAGCATGATACTTCTGGAGCATAGAGATGTGGAATACCGGATGAACTCCTGCCAGGCTGGGAGGTAAGGCAAGCTCATAAGCAACCTTCCCAATGCGGCGCAATATCTCAAAAGTGCCAATGAACCTCGGAATCAACTTACCCTTCTTCCCAAACCTCATGACGCCCTTCATAGGCGATACCCGAAGCAAAACCCGATCACCAACCATAAATGCCAAGTCACGAACCCTCCGGTCCGCATAACTCTTCTGCCTGGACTGAGATGTGCGAAGTCTCTCCTGAATCACCTTTACCTTGTCCAGGGCACCCTGGACCAAATCTGTACCCAACAATCGGGCCTCGCCCGGCTCAAACCATCCCACTGGAGACCGGAACCGCCTACCATACAAAGCCTCATATGGTTCCATCTGAATGCTGGACTGGTAGCTGTTATTATAAGCAAACTCTGCAAGTGGCAAGTATTGGTCCCATGACCCTTCAAGCTCCATCACACAGGCACGGAGCATATCCTCAAGAATCTGAATTGTGCGCTCAGACTACGCGTCTTTTCTTAGGGTTAAAGGTTGTGCTCAACTCTACCCTAGTGCCTAGCTCCTGTTGAACGGCTCTTCAGAACCATGAAGTGAACTATGTACCTCTGTCTGAAATGATAGATACTGGAATACCGTGAAGGCGAACAATCTCCCTGACATAAATCTCAGCCAACCTCTCGGAGGAGTATGGAGTCAAAACTGGAATTAAATGGGCTGACTTGGTCAGACAATCCACAATCACCCAAATAGCATCGATTTTTCTCAAAGTCCGAGGAAGTCCAACCACAAGTTCCATGATGATCCGCTCCCATTTCCACTCTGGAAGCTAAATCTGCTAAAGCAACCCTCCTGGTCTCTGATGCTCATATTTAACTTGCTGACAGTTGAGACACTTGGCCACAAATCCAACTATGTCCTTTTTCATCCTTCTCCACCAATAGTGTTGTCTCAGGTCCTGGTACATATTCGCGGCACCCGAATGAATGGAGTACCGTGAGCTATGGGCCTCCCCCGGAATCAACTCCCGAAGCCCATCTACATTGGGCACACAGATACGGCCTTGCATCCTCATCACGTCATCATCACCTATAGTCACATCCCTGGCATCACCCCGCCGGACCCTGTCCTGATGAGCCAGAAGGTCGGGATCATCATACTGGCGCTGTCTGATGCGATCATAAAGAGAAGATCGAGCAACCACACAAGAAAATACCCGACAAGGCTCTGAAAGATTCAATCTCACAAACTAGCTGGCTAAGAACTGAACATCCAAAGCTAAGGGCCTCTCAACTGCCGGAAGATACGCCAAACTCCCCAAACTCTCCACCCGGTGACTCAAGGCGTCGGCCACCGCATTGGCCTTCCCGAGTGGTATAATATAGTGATTTCATAGTCTTTTAGTAACTCCAATCACCTCCGCTGGTGCAAATTAAGGTCCTTCTGCTTGAACAAGTACTGCAAATTTTGGTGATCCGTAAAAATCTCACATGGAACACCGTACAAATAATGACGCTAGATATTCAGGGCGTGAACAATAGCTGCCAACTCGAGATCATGAACCGGATAGTTCTTCTCATGTACCTTCAACTGTCTAGACGCGTAGGCAATCATCCTACTGTCCTGCATCAAAACTGCTCCAAGGCCAAACCTCAAGGCATCACAATAAATTGTATAGGACCCTGAATCCGTAGGCAATACCAACACGGGAGCTGTAGTCAAGGCTATCTTGAGCTTATGAAAGCTCTCCTAATAATCTTCAGTCCACCTGAACGGAGCACCCTTCTGGGTCAGTCTGGTCATAGGTGCTGCAATAAATTAAAATCCCTCTACAAAACGACGATAATACCTTGCCAAACTAAGGAAACTGCATATCTCAGTAGCTGATGACGGTCTAGGCCAGCTCTACACTTCCTCCACCTTCTTTGGATCTACATTGATCCCATCACAAGACACCACGTGGACAAAGAATTCCACTGAATCAAGAAAAAATTCACACTTAGAAAATTTTGCATACAATTTATTCTCCTTCAAAGTCTGAAGCACAATCCTCAAATGTTGCTCATGATCCTCCTGAGATCCAGAATATACCAAGATGTCTTCAATAAACACAATGATGACGGAATCAAGATAAGGTCGGAGCACTATGCATCAAATGCATAAAGGTTGCTGTGGCATTGGTCAGCCCAAATGACATGACAAGAAACTCACAGTGGCCATATATGGTCCTGAAGGCAGTCTTCGGAATATCCGGCTCCCGAATCTTCAACTGATTATAGCCAAAAAGCAAGTCAATCTTGGAAAATACACTGGCACCCTGTAATTGGTCAAATAAATCATCAATGTGAGGCAAAGGATACCTGTTTTTCACTGTAACCTTGTTCAACTGCCGATAATCAATACACATACGCATAGAACCATCCTTTTTCTTCAAAAATAATACCGGATCACCCCAAGGTGATACACTGGGCCTGATGAAGCCCTTATCAAGAAACTCTTGCAAGTTCTGCTTCAACTCTTTCAACTTCGGAGGAGAAATACGATAGGGAGGGACAGAAATGGGCTGAGTGCCCGACAACAAATCAATGCCGAAATCAATATCTCTGTCAGGCGGCATACCAGGAAGATCAGCTGTAAGAACATCAGGGAAGTCTCTCACTACTAGGACTGACTCAACTGTAGGGGTGTCAACACTAACATCTCTCACATAGGCCAATTACGCATCACATCCCTTCTCAACTATCCGCCGAGCCTTAAGAAAAGAAATGACCCTGCGGGGAGTATATTTTAAGGTATCTCTCCGCTCTAATCTCATAAAGCCTGGCATAGCCAGCATCACAGTCTTTCCATGACAATCAAGAATAGCATAGTGGGGCGACAGCCAGTCCATGCCCAAGATAACATCGAAATCTACCATACCGAGTAATAACAAATCAGCTCTAGTCTCAAAACCACTGATAACAATCAAACACGACCGATATATGCGGTGTACAACGAGAGAATTTTCCATGGGTGTAGAAACATAAAAGGCGGAACTCAAAGAATCCCGAGCTATCCCCAAATGCGAGTCAAAATGAGACGACACATATGAATATGTAGAACTTAGGTCAAATAATACTGATGCATCCCTATGACAGACAAGGACTATAACTGTGATGACTTAATCTAAAGCGATAACCTCTGAACGGGTTGGAATAGCATAGTACCTGGCCTAGCCTCCCCCTCTAGGGAGACCTCCGCCTCCCTAACCTCCACCACGAGCTGTCTGAGAAGGTGGGGCAGTAGATAGAGCTGGAAGAATAGCTGAAGGACCCGGTGGAGCACGTGGGGCCTGATAAGTCTAAGATGATGCACCCCTCCTAGCTCTAGGGAAATCTCTGAACATGTGCCGAGAGTCACCGCACTCAAAACAACCCCTCGGAGGACGCTGCGGCTGAGATTGACTCTGAACTGGCCTGCTGGGCTGGTCGGTAATAGCACCTCGAGCAGGAGGCATACTAGATACTGGCGGTGAATAATAAGGCTCCTGAGGTCTAGGAGGAGCTAGAATACCACTGGCTGCTGGAAGAGCTGAATGAACAGGGCGACTCACAAAACCCCTACCAAAGCGTGCCGCTGGCGCACGAGCTCCCGAAAAATGACCTGTCTCTTGAGACCTTTTGGCCTCCCTCTCTTCTTTGTCCCGAGCAAACATTCCCTCTATCCTCCGGGAAAACTCAATGCCTGCTGGTAAGTGATATCCATCTCAAACTCTCTGGCCATACTGGTCCGAATATCGGGGTTGAGTCCCTCAATGAAGCGTCGAACCCTCTCTCTGACCGTGGCGACCAAGGCCGGTGCATGATGAGCCAAGTCACTGAAACGGACTGCATACTCCGACACAGTCATAGTACCCTAGCGTTACTGCTCGAACTCTGCACGCCAAGCATCCCTGAGGCTCTAAGGAACATACTCAAGCAAAAATATCTCTGAAAACTGAGCCCAAGTGAGTGAAGTTTCCTCGTCCGGACTACTCAGCTCATAGGCACGCAACCACTGATAAGCCGCTCCCTTCAGCTGGAAAGAGGTGAAGGAAACACCACTCGTCTCCACAATGCCTATATTTCGGAGAATATGATGACACTCCTTAAGAAAACCCAGAGCTTCATCTGAAGCTAGTCCACTGAAAATAGGTGGGTGGTACTTCTTGTACCTCTCAAGTCGGAGCTGCTCTGCCTCAGTAGTAGATACCCTAGCATCATGCTGAGCCGGAGCCACTGAGGGTATATGAATGTACTCTGGAGCCTGATCAACATTAACCCTCTACTTAGGTGTGCGGGCTGCGGGAGTCTGTGCCCCTCCCCGGCCTGAGATGTGACTGGGGCTATCGGGAGTAGCCCAACCTGAGTTACAGTGCTGAATATGCTCATGAACTGAGCCAAAGTCTCCTGGAGGGCTGGAGAAGCAATAGGGACCTCCTGTGCCGGCCCTCTAGCTGGAGCTGATGTGGGCTCCTCTGTCACTGTTCTCGCTGGTGCTCGGGCTGCACCACATGCTCATCCTATACCCTTACCCCTGCCTCTAGCGGCTTTGGCTGGAGGCTCGGGTGCCTGATCGTCAGTCCGTCCGGTACGGGTCCTCACCATCTGTGAGAAAATATAGAATAGAGTTTTAGAATTTTTGATGTCAATAACTCGCATGACAAGGAAATCCAAAGAATGTTGTTGTTCTTAACAATTACATAGCCTCTCAAAGATAGATACAGACGTCTTCGTACCGATCCGCAAGACTCTAATAAATCGGCTTGTGACTTGTGACTCCTATTAACCTAGACGCTCTAATACCAATTTGTCACGACCCGATTTACCCTCCGAAAGGTATCATAACGGCACCTAGTCTCTACCACTAGCTAAGCCTAAATTGCGGATAAAACTGAATTAAAGACAGGAAGGGAGAAAATTCTAAATAAGTATAACAAAGCCGCTCGGCATGTAAAAATATACCTCAAGACCCGGATTGGCACAACATAGTCACAAGCTTCTATACTATTATAGCTTTACATAAATCCGGAAATGTAAAAATAAATATCTCTATAAGATGGAATGGAAGGTGACTCGGAGGATCCTGCGGACGCGTCAGACATACCTTACGGTCTCCTGGTGATAGCTGCAACGACTAGCCACGGGAACAACAACTCGAACCTGGATCTGCACACGAAAAACATGTGCTGGAAAGGGCATGAGAATACCACATTTGGTACCCAGTAAGTGCCAAGCCTAACCCCAGTCAAGTAGTGACGAGGTCAAGTTAAGGCACTACCGGACTTCTAAATAAATCAATTTAAATAGTACGAAAAAGAAATAATTTCTATGGTAAGCAGTTAAAAGGAATAATCTAAAATAAAACAGTAAAATGGAGCCCTTGACTCAGCACAACGTATCACAAGGTGGAATATCCCGGGATACAGTCCCGTAGTTCCAAATATAAATATGCAGTACAGGGGGGATCTCCTAGAATACGTCTGTAGTCCCCAATTTAAATATGCAGTACAAGGGGGATCTCCCAAAATACGTCTGTAGTCCCTAATGTAAATATGCAGTACAGGGGGGATCCCCCAGAATACGTCCGTAGTCCCCAATTTAAACATGCAAATGCTAAGTAAATGATAGATAAACATCAATTTTAACAATTCATCTAAACACAGGTAGGTAAACAGGGAAAAATTTACTAAACATGGAGCACAAAGTGTCAATTAGGCAATTTGATATGAAAACAAATAAGCATGCTTCCCTAATCTATGATGAACAGTTAAACACATTGAAGTAATGTAGTAGAAGAACAAAACAATTTATAATTTTCGAAGGAAAGATGGGATTTTTGCAAGAATGGTCCGTGTACGTACTTGTCACCTCACGTACACGGCACCCACACAATAATTTATGTCAAGAACAACCTAAGGGGAAGTCCCCAACACAGAGTTAGGCAAGCCACTTACCTCGACTGCTCAACTCAACTCGAAATCACGTCCTTGCCATGAGTACCCGACTCTAAATGGACCAAATCTATTAAATTCAATTGCATATTGTAAATATAACTTTAAGACATTAATCTAACTAATTAATTCGAAGCTAATACGCAAAATTCGAAAAACATCGCCCAAAAAGTCCCTCAGGCCCATGTCCCGGAATCGGGTAAAAGTTACAATTTCCGAACACCCGTTCACTCACGAGTCTAACCATACCAAATTTACTCAAATCGGATACCAAAATCTCGATCAAACGCAAAAACTCGGCCTAAGAACTTTACTAAATTTTCCCCAAATTTCCACTCCACATTCGAAATTAAAGGATGAAATTAAGTATAGATTCGTGGAAATTAATCAAAACCGAGAAAGAATTAACTTACCCAAAATACCCAGGTGAATATCTCTCCAAAATTTGCCAACTCCCGAGCTCCCAAGTTCAAATTTTGAGTTTTGGCTTAAACCCTCGATTTGGGTCGTTTAAAATTACACGTGCGATCACGGTCATTTAAAATTTGCCCAGGTATTTATTCAATGCGATCGCGGACAACCAGTCCCGATCGCGAAGAGCATAAATTACACGTGCCTCAGATAAATCTACGCGAACGCGTTTCTTACTTCCCTCAAGCGTACATGATAGCGGTTGGCTTCACGTGACCGCGTATAGGAACGCTTAAATTCCACTGCCGCCTTATCTCTTCTTTGAGAACGCGGCCTAGACCACACGTTCGTGGTTCAACACTGGCCAATACCTACGCGCTCGCGTCCCAAACTATGCGATCGTAGTTTATTACGCAGCTGGACCCAACTTTCGTTCTACGCGATCGCGGTCTCGCTCACACGATCTCGATGAACAAAAACCTACTGCACTCCCACCAGCAAACAAGCAAATACTTCAAGTTCAAAAATGACCCGTTGAGCATCTGAAACACCCCTGAGGCCCCCGGGACCTCAACCAAACCTACCAACCAGTCCTATTACCTCATTCGAACTTAGTCGAGCTTTCAAACTACACCTGATAACACCAAAAACAAGAATTATACATGGATTCAAGCCTAAGGACTGAAAGTTTCCAAAATCTACAACTGATGCCGAAACACGTCAAAACTAATCCAAATGACCTCCAATTTTACACGTAGGTCATAAATGACACTACGGACCTACAGCTACTTTCGGAATCCCATTCCGAGCCCAATATCAAAATTGTACCTATCGACCGAAATCGCCGAAATTCTAACTTTCGCCAATTAAAGCTTAAATCTACTACAGACCTTGAAAACACATCCCGCGCGTGCTCCTAACCCTGAAATTTCCCAATGGAGCTAACGAAGTCGACGGAATTCCATTTCAGACTTGTCTTCACAAAGTTAAAACTACGGTCCGATTTATAAGGCTTAAACTCATATTTAGGGACTATGAGTCCCAAAACTCTCCGAATTTCCACAACTAAACACTCTGGCTAGTACGATAAGAAGAAACAAATGTGGGGAAAATATTTATTAAGGGATCGAGGCACTAACTCTCAAAATGACCTACCGGGTCATTACACTCCTTAGAGCTCATAATAATAGCGGAGGTCCTCGAGATAGGGTACCATATCGAGGTCAGATTGATTCGGGGAATTCTAGCCCTAGGACATCGTCATTCATATGACAAGACCTGTGAAGTGATTGACGTGGCCCCACTGGTTCACTTCCCCAAAACTGGCAATGGCCAAAATTAATTGGCCTTCAAAGTAGGCGAACATTCGCCGCTTCCCCTATATATGCATTTGCTTCCTTCATTTGAAGGCTTTACTGCTTTGAGCAATTGTTTTCTTTATAGAGTCTTTCTTCCTTGCTCCATCTTTTTCTCCATTTTAATTCAGATCTTTCGCCTAAGATTTCATTTCCCTTTTCCTGTTTCACCATTGTTATGGTTGCTACATCCAAACCCGCTCACCAGCAAGAGGATGGTTCTACCTCTACTTGCCGCTCGGTCAGTGATACATCGCTGACTTCTTGTGAGCTGGCCTCAGGACAATTTTTCTCGAGGATGGATTATATATTAGAGAGACCTTCCGATGTCCAGGGCCATCGGGAGCATGCATCGAGGCCAATCCCATCCATAGAAGAGAAACACCTTGAGGCGATGGGGACATATTGTGGATGGGGATAAAAGGTGGTACTGCAGGCAGCTTCCCTGGGAAAGGACATCACGACTCATGTAGTGGGGTTTTTGAACTTATACACATTCCCCATTACGTTGGGCCCTTTTGATAAGGTCGTGCTCGAGTTTTATAAGAGATATTGAGTCACCCTAGCACAGATTCATTCGTTATTTTGGAGGATTGTATTAATGATAAGACTTTTTGTGGAAAAGGCCGGACTCGAGTTTACCCTCAACCATCTCATCAGGTTGTATCGGCCCTTGCATTGTAGAGGCCTGGTTACTTTACAACATTGGACTACCCGGTCTTCTGTCGCTAGGGATGAGGAAGGTGAGGACCGAGGATAGATGAGTCAGTTTGTTCAAGTGTGAACCGTTGACATCATCCCCCGCAGAATTCCTTCTGTTTTCTGAGAAATGGAATTTCACACGTAAGTGGTACACTTGTGTTTTTACCATTTTGGTTTTATTGGAGGCTGACTCCGTATTAAGGATTGCTTTCTCTTTCTTCAGCGACCACGTGGTTTCCATGTGATATCAAGGATTTGGTGGATTGGACCCGGAGGCTGATGTCTTGCTCGTCTTACGACGAGCGTAAGTGGCGAGACCTGTCGAAGGGTAGATGAGAGGTCAAATTTCATGGTGAGTTCCATTAGTCTCTTCCCTTTAAGGAGAAACCTTCTTTCATAACAACCTCTTTTCTGCAGGTGTCAGAGGGTTCCCTGATATGAGGCCGTGCTCTCTTGGAGAGGAGGAGGGGTCATCGGTGTCACTATCAAAAATTCCCATACTTAGGGATCGTGATGGTGCGTAACACCACACTTGCTAGGCAAGCCAATGTTAGAATTCGATTAGCTATTTTTCCTTGATTATTTACTTAATCAAAATAAAAAAAATTAAAGTAAACCTAATCTAATGATTTTCAATGAAAACCTCCAAATATAAAATAGTAAACAAATAAATAAACCGAGCCACGAACTAATTATATATATAATCTCTAAGACTACCCAAGGTCTGATGTCACAATTCACGAACTTCTAAGATTATTACAAATAATGGGCTGAAAGAATAATATAGATGTTTGAGAAAAATAAAACAGTCTCTATGAACTAAGAGAAGACTCCTGGGATCTGCGAACGCCGGCAGATATACCTCGTGTCTCCGAATGATGAAAAAGGGCTACTAAAAATATCTAATACTGGTCGTGTACCTGGAGCTGCACAAAAGAGTGCAGAGTGTAGTATCAGTACAACCAACCCCATGTATTGAGTAAGTGCCGAGCCTAA
>ML450648.1:72303-90841 GCA_005239535.1 Nicotiana rustica
TTAAATTATTTCAGTTAGCTCCCATAGGGCATAATTGAGATTGGTATGGACAATTGTAGATATCTCTGTTACCATTGAAAGTAACTAAAAATGCTTATATTTCTCTGCCAGAATTATAAATACTGATAATCTTTATTAACTAGGTACCTCGTACCCTTCTTTATCTTGCTTCTTTTACTTGCTAAAACCCGTATCTACCTTATGATTCTCTTATTTCTTTTTACCATATGGGTAGATAGTTTTTTTTTTCTTAGAGCTCCTTATTATGAAACTAACACATCTTAGTATACACATGATCTGCTGAAGTCCTCACAGTTACTCATCATAAGCATGATGCAAAAATTGAGTTCCTCTGACTCAACTCTTCCACGACCACATTGCAATCTCTTACCATCCATCTCTCAAGATGTATGCATCATCGTATTATAAATAAGATATAATTGAGGAAATTGAGTTCTACCACAGATCTAGAGTAAGAAGAAAGAGTAACAGTCCTAAATGCCCTGTAGCCTCTTGTTTATAAGTGTGGTGAAAAACACACCCATAACAAGACTTTACTAGACACGGCTCATAGAAAACCCCTAGGATAGACCTGCTCTGATACCAAGTTTGTCACGACCCAAACTAGAGTATCATGACTAGCACCCGGGCCATATTTGCCGAGCACCAACGTACAATTTATCTAGTCTTCTTTATTATATTTAAGAGATAACGAGATAAATAAAATGATAGATATGGATCATGAACATACACCATATGGGATGACTAGATTTCTAAGAAACTACATAAAAGGTACGAGCTACAACGCTGCCATGAAAGACTATACAACAAAAATTAGCCAACAAGGCATACAAAACTATACATGAGTCGACACCTGTCTATGAGCCTCTAAAGAAGCATAAGTAATGCAACATAGCCGGAATAGGGACCTGACATACCCATAACATCTATAACAAAATGCATACCAAGACCACGACAAGTCCGCAGAAGGGATCTCGCCTATAACCGCTGAACAGGAAAGCTTACTGTGGTGGGGGAGCTACGTCTACCTGTCTATCCGGACCTGCAGCACGACATGCAACATCCACAAATAAAAAAGACGTCAGTAGGAATAAAGTATTGAGTATGTAAGGCAGGAAAGCATAACTAAGAACAGTAATGTAAAGAGAGATGTAGGAGATACAACCTGTAGCATCTGAGTGCTTCTAAGAGACAGTAACATGAAATGCATGATACATATATATACATAATCTTTTAAAACATCCGCCTCTGTGGGCATCATCATCATCATAGAACATTCGCCTCTGTGGGCATCATCATTATCATATCATACCCGGCCTCAAAGAGGACTCGGTAAACCCAATTGATCAGTGGTTGCACAATAGGTGCCATACCCGGCCAATTATAGCGTGACTCGGTAGAGTAAAATAGATACATATATATAATGCATGCATGACTCATTGGAATCATGTTCTGAACATTTCGGAGTGACGTAAGGTCGATATTCTCCGTACACATCATTAGGGATAACTCTTCATCGAGAATCTTATAAGAATCAAGAAGTACCAACAACATTCATTACATAAGAATAAGAGAAGAAAACTCAACATCCATTGTTCCATAAGAAGGGAAACAATGTATTTACTGCTAGCTTCTAAGAGTAGAGTATCTTTGGAAGCTCGTTCATTGCATTATGTACAATCGGAGTCGTGCAAAAGAATGAAAGGGATAATCTCACATACCTTGTATATACTTCCCCAACCTCAAGCTATGCAAATGTCACAACTCCTTAATCTACAATAAGAGAAACGACACTATCGTTATCGTTTAAGCGTCATTACTATTATGTATCGACCACAACCTATTTTACGAATAAACGGACATAACCTCCCCTATATATATGACTTAACACAGGTCAAAAGAATCACCAACCAGACCAAACAACATCAATAATATTCATATTGAGCCTCCCAAAATAGTCCACACACAACCTAATCACTTCATACATAAGATGACCATCGTAGTCGTGTCAAACAACCCAGATATGTTACAACGAATGACCAGCTCACAACCCTACATCTATATGGTGTTTCTCCACACCCTTCCTCCTCCAAAACTCTACAAAATAGTAGTAAAACACGCATCCCAACAGCAACACAAAATAGTCCGCTACAAGTCAAATAACTCGAACTCACGACTTCCGATCACCGTCCCGTGAGTTCTAACTATTAGGAAACACATTTATCAACTTTCCTTGATATTTAAGCACTTATATATAGATATTAGACGTTTCTTAACTGTGAAGTAACTTCTAAAACTATAACTACAAAGAAAAAGGAGAGGCGGTATAATGACACTTACGTCGTAGGGATCATTTTGATGTTATTGCTTCTCGATTTCATGCACGGGATGATATTCTTCTTTGAAACCCTAGAATATAGCTTGAGGTTATGTTTATGGGTGTTCTCCGGTATTTTTATGAAGAATAATGAAGAGAAAGTCGACCTAAGGTTTATCTATATCAAGTTTGGAAAAGTCAAAGAGGTGCTAGCTTGGCACCCTAGGATTGGTCCATCTTCCGACGCTTATATCTTTTTATCCCTGATGTCGTATGAATTAACTGTTAAGAGAGTTGAAAACTACATTCCAAGACCTTCAATTTGGTATATAATATGTCCTAATAAGACCTCATATAACACATGAAATGTATTGCTCAAAAAGCTCTAGTGATCCACCTACTTGTCACTTATGATGTCTGCGAAGTCTCGCGAAACTGCAAATATCTCTCTACTCCTACGTTGTATCGATGAACGATTTAATGCATTTGAAACTAGACTCATAGATATTAAATTTGGTTGGTAGATCATCCAATAATTAAAGTTTATTGGGAGAAAATCACAGTTACATTTGACCTAATTATCAGCACATTATGAGTGTAACTTGTGAAGACCTTTGCCGACTTTTGTTCCACAACTTGCTTGACTTCAAAATGTAGAACAAAACTATAATACGATGAAAATTAACTCATAGCATAACCTCGTTATCATGTAATGAACCATATTCTCACCCTAAAGTACATGTTATAACATTCCAAACTCGTCGACTTTCGACAAAACTTATTTTCTTCAATTGGTTTAGCTTCTAAGCTTTCCAACCCTCTTGGTACTCGTTATTCATGATCTTAAATGTTTTTAACCTCCAATGTAACATGATAAAATTACTTTATATTCCATCAAATATAATCTTATTTCTGAGCTTACGTCAATTGACTTACAATGTACTCTCACGTATGAAAACATGAGGTGTAATAAAAGATGGCACAATGAGAATGTGTATTGACTATCGGCAATTGAACAAGGTTACTATCAATAATAAGTATCCCTTGTCGAGGATTGATGATTTGTTCGACCAGCTTCAGGGTGCCACAATGTTTTCCAAGATTGATTTGAGATCTGTTTACCATTAATTAAGGATTAGGGCGTCTGATGTCCCTAAGACAACCTTTCGCACTCGGTATGGGCATTATGAGTTATTGGTGATGTTATTTGGGTTGATAAATGCCCCAGCTGCTTTTATGGATTTGATGAACCGAGTGTTCAGGCCCTATTTGGACTCATTTGTTATTTTGTTCATTGATGATATATTGATATACTCCCGCAGCCGGTAGGAGCATGAGCAGCACCTTTGAGTCGTCCTCCAGACTCTGAAGGACAGTCAGTTGTATGCCAAATTTTCGAAGTGTGAGTTCTGGTTGAGTTCAGATGCATTTCTGGGTCATGTGGTGTGGGCAGAGGGTATTTTGGTGGATCCCAAGAAGATTTCAGTAGTCAGAGATTGGCCTAGACCCACCTCAGCTACAGAGTTTCGGCCCTTCTTGGGCTTAGCAGATTATTATCGTCGATTTGTGGAGGGATTTACATCTATTGCAGCCCCAATGACCAAATTGACTCAGAAGGGTGCCTAGTTCAGGTGGTCTGATGAGTGTGAGGCGAGCTTTCAGAAGCTCAAGACAGCCTTGAACATGGCACCGATGTTAGTTTTTCCCACAGGTTCAGGGTCGTATACCGTGTATTGTGATGCTTCACGGGTGGGGCTTGGTGCAGTGTTGGTGCAGGATGGAAAGGTTATAGCCTATGCTTCTCGTCAGTTGCAGATTCATGCGACGAACTATCCAGTTCATGATTTAGAGTTAGCAGCCATTGTTCATGCTCTGAAGATTTTGATGGATTATCTGTATGGTATGTCTTGTGAGGTGTTCACGCATCACAAGAGTTTGCAGTATCTGTTCAAGCAGAAAGAGTTGAATATGAGGAAGAGAAGATGGTTAGAGCTGTTGAAAGATTATGACATTACCATTCTATATCATCCGGGAAAGGCCAATGTTGTGGCTGATGCTTTGAGCCAGAAGTAAGCCAGCATGGGTAGTCTCGCTTATATACCGGTCAGGGAGCGACCGCTTGTTTTAGATGTTCAGGCCTTGGCCAATCGATTCATCAGATGGATGTTTTAGATACTAGTAGTGTCTTAGCTTATACTGTGGCTCGTTCTTCATTGTTTGATCGTATTCGAGACCGGCAGTATGATGATCGTCATTTATGTGTTCTTAGATATACGGTCCGGCACGAAAGTGCCAAGAAGGTTACAGTTGATGATGATGGAGTCTTGAGGATGTAGGGCTGTATTTGTGTGCCTGATGTTGATGGTATTCGTGAGTTAATATTACAGGAGGCCCATAGTTCTCGGTATTCCATTCATCTGGGCGCCGCAAAGATGTACTAGGATTTGCGGCAACATTATTGGTGGCGGAGGATGAAGAAGGAAATTGTGGAATATGTAGCTCGGTGCTTGAACTGGAAGCAGGTTAAGTACGAGCACAAGAGACCCGGTGGTTTGATGCAGCAGATTGAGCTTCCCGAGTGGAAGTGTGAGCGTGTTACCATGGATTTCGTAGTTGGATTCCCACGGACTCATAAGATGTTTGATGCGGTGTGGGTCATTGTGGATAGGATGACCAAGTCAGCACACTTCATTCCTGTATCAGTTTCGTATTCTTCGGACAATTTGGCAAAGATCTACATCAAGGAGATTGTTCGCTTGCATGGTGTGCTCGTGTCTATTATTTTTGACCGAGGTACTCAGTTTGCCTCCCATTGCTGGAGAGTATTTCAGCGTGAGTTGGGCACACGGGTTGAGTTGAGCACAACATTTCATCCTCAAACGGACGGGCAGTCCGAGCATACTATTCAGATATTGGAGGATATGTTGCAAGCATGTGTCATTGAATTTGGAGGTTCATGGGACCAGTATTTGCCTTTAGTTGAGTTTGCCTACAACAACGGCTACCAGTCGAGCATTCAGATGGCTCCTTATGAGGCGTTGTATGGTAGGAGGTGTCGGTCGCCAGTCGGGTGGTTCGAGCCGGGAGAGGCTAGATTATTGGGATCAGAGTTAGTCCAGGATGCCTTGGATATGGTGAAGACCAATAAGTTCGTGATTTGGCATTCATGGTTGGTGACCGGGTATTTCTTCGGGTGTCGCCCATGAAGGGCGTGATGAGGTTGGGGAAGAATGGCAAGTTGAGTCCTAGGTACATTGGCCCCTTTGAGATTCTTGAGAAGGTAGGAGAGGTGGCATACAGACTTGCTTTACCACCGATTTTATCAGCCGTGCATTCGGTGTTTCATGTATCTATGCTTCGGAAGTATGTTGCCGATCCATCTCATGTGCTAGACTTCAGTAGTGTCCAGTTGGACAATGATCTGACTTATGAGGAGGAGCCGATAGCCATATTAGCCCGGCAGGTTCGTCAGTTGAGATCGAAGAGTTATCCTTCGTTCCGTGTTCAATGGAGAGGTTAGCCTGTTGAGGCATCTACTTGGGAGTCTGAGTCCGATATGCGGAGCCGATGTCCCCATGTTTTCTCAGATTCAGGTACCTTTCCATGTCTGGTCGAGGACGAACGTTTGTTTTAGAGATGGAGATTGTGATAACCCAAAAGGTCATCTCGTGTATTTCTAGCTAAATCTGTGTTTCAAGGTCATGAGAACCTCCTTCTATCTCACCTCGTTTTGCGTGCACAGCCTGGGCGTGTAGCTGGGAAGCCGTTATGTGGAAAACTGATAAGAATAATAATTTTGCATTGAAATTTGAGTAGAGTTGACTTTGGTCAACATTTTTGTTAAATGGACCCGGACCCGTGATTTGACGGTCCCGGAGGGTCTGTATGAAAATATGGGACTTGGGTGTATGCCCGGAATCGAATTCCGATGTCCCAAGTCCGAGAAATGAATTTGCAAAAGAAATTGTTTTCTGAAAAATATAAAGGTTTTTGAAAGTGAGATGTTATGTGAAACCTGTGGTATCGGGCCTGTATCTTGGTTCCGGAGCCCAGTACAGGTTCGATATGGTTTATATGTGTTGTCTGTAATGTTTGGTAAGAAATGGGATTTATTTGACGTGATTCGGACCTTAAATGCCAAATTTGAAAGTTGTGGAAGTTTTGAGAATTTTCATGAATTTTTAATTTTAATTCGTTGTTTTTGATGTTATTTTGGTTGTTTAATTACACGAATAAGTCCGTTGGATGTTTTTGAGGTTGTCTGCATATTTGGTTTTGAGCCTCGAGGGCTTGGTTGAGTTTCGGATAGGTGTCGGAGTCCAAAAACATAGAAACATCTGGTGTAAATCTCATTTTTTGGTGTCTGGTGTTTAACGTTATGCGATCGCATAGGTACATTCGCGATCGCATAGCAGTGTGAGTGGGGGAAGAGACTGTTGCACTATGCGATCGCATAGGTGTAGTTGCGATCGCATAGGAGGATAGGATAGCTGGGGGGGCGGGGGGTAGTTGTACTGTGCGATCGCAATTAGGCATCCGCGATCGCGAAGCCTGGAATCCTGACCACTATGCGATCGCATTCCCATCCTCGCGATCGCATACGTATAAATCACCCAGTTATTTTTAAAGTCTAAAAACAGAATAGTTACGGGATTTCCTCCATTTTTTATAGACTTCATCTTCTCCACACCTCTTAGGCGATTTTTGAAGAACTTCTTCACCATAACCTCTTAGGTAAGTAATCTTTGACTTTTTTTGTACCATTTTTATTAACACCCATTAGATTCTAGGCCTAACAACATGAGATTAAGGGTAGAAAATTAGGGATTTGGGTAGAGTTAGGGCTTTTTGATTATTTGGGAATTTGACCTCGTTTTGGGGTCGGATTTAAAAACAAATTATATATTCGGACTCGTGGGTGAATGGGTGATCGGGTTTTGGTCCGAACCTCGTGTTTGGACCAAGCGGGGCCGGGGTCGATTTTTGGATTTTTGGGAAGAATGTTAGAAAATCTATAAATAAGTATTGGAATTGAATTGTTTATCATTTATTGATGTTATTGAGATGATTATTTCTAGATACGATTGATTTGTAGTCGGGTTCGAAAGGAAAAACGGTGCTTGAGGCTTGAATTTGATCATTGGAGTCGAGGTAAGTGGTTGGCCTAACCTTAGCTTGAGGGAATAGGTATTGAGTCCTAATTGCTACGTGTTTATTCCATGTTCAATGTATAGGTCAGGTGACATGTACCTATATATTGTTGTCAAGCATGACCGTGAGTCGAATATTTGCAATTATATGATATTTATTGAATTTTACTGTGTTTATGGGTTTATTATCAATTTGATGGCTATTCATTTGATGGAAATTCTTAGTTATGAGTATTGTTGAGTAGTAGATTGGTTGAGGAACTTTATGTTGGATTATACACTTGTGTAGGATATGTTATAGTTGTGTCCCTTGCCGGTACGGTATTATTCTTGTCGTTTATTCCGCGCATTTAAGGTTTCTTATTGTTGATTTTCATGCCAACTATTGTTTTTATGTTGTTTATGAATGAGGGGACATTCCTTGCCATGTTTATATTGTTTATGCACGAGGGGACATTCCGTGCCATATTTATGTTGTTTATGCACGAGTGGATTTATGATTATCTATGCACGAGGGGACATTCCGTGCCGTGATTGTGATATTTATGCACGAGGGGATATTCTGTGCTGTGATTGTGATATTTATGCACGAGGGGACATTCCGTGCCGTGATTGTGATATTTATGCACGAGGGGACATCCTGTGCCGTGATTGTGATATTTATGCACGAGGGGACATTCCGTGTTGTGATTGTGATATTTATGCACAAGGGGACACTTCGTGCCGTGATTGTGATGTTTTATGCACGAGGGGAAATTCCGTGCCATGTCTATGATTATTTATGCGCGAGGGGACATTCTGTATCGTGTTATGATATATTATGCACGGGGGGATATACCGTGCCGTTTCTTTTCACTTGTTTATTCCGTGTTGTTAATTATCGTTGTTTTTTTGTTTTTGGATATTTAGAATATTGCCTCGTTCCATCATATCAGTGATTGTTACCCCCTTTCCCCTAGCATGTTCTCCCCGTTATTGTACTTAACTGTTATTTCTTATTGTTATTTCCTGTTATATTTATTTAAACTGCGCAGGTGATATTGTTGTCGTGTCCTAGCCTCATCACTACTTCGCCAAGGTTAGGCTCGTAACTTACTCAGTACATGGGGTCGGTTGTACTGATGCTACACCTGCACTTCTTTATGTTGTGCATATCCAGGTATCGAACCCAGTGGACACTGATTGAGGAGGCTTCCTTCAGTCCAAAAGGCAACACTGCGGTAGTCCTGCAGGCGTCCGCAGGCCTTGGCGTCACCTCCTATCTCTCTTCGTTTCCTGTCTTTATGTATTTCCGAGACAATAGCCCTTTTTTTATTCAGACCTTTGTTTGTAGCAATCATAGACAGTCTGTGAAATTGTGACACTAGATTTTGGGAGTTGTTATTGAAGAATTTTGTAATACTATTTACGTAAGTTGATAGATTTCACTTCTTCCGCATTCTTATTTCTGTTTATTCTTGTATATCACTGTTAAATGCTAAATAATAAAGGAACATGTTAGAATAATTGGTAACGTTGGCTTGTCTAGCGGGTTCAACATTAGACGCCATCATGGTCCTGACACTGGGATTTCGGGTCGTGACATAAAAGCTTTCCGGTTTCACGCCCGGACAGCACACGTAAATCGAGGTACTTTTAATTTGTCTTTTATGGCTAATAAGCCTAGAATTATGTCTGATTTCATAAAATGACCCCTTGGGCCATCACAATATCCACCTCTAAAACAAACGTTCGTCCTCGAACGGACATAGAAAATTACTTGAATTGGCAAACAAGTGTGGATATCTACTCTGCATGTCCGACTAGGACTCCCAAGTAGCTGCCTCAACGGGCTGACATTTCCACTACACTCGAACTAAAGGATATGTCACGACCGAAGATCCTAACTCAGGTCGCGATGGCGCCCAACTGCGGGGTTAGGCAAGCCAACATAAATTTCACTAAGTGATCCCTTTCTCATTTAATTATATAGTTCAACATTTACCAAATTTGACAAGTTTAAACATGATATCTAAAGAATATAACCCCGTGTTAGATATAATAGCCATAAATAAGCGTGTGCCAGTGCACGAACATATATATATATACCGCCTAAAATCCCAAAATAACCACTATGTGCGTGCCAGGAACTAGTGTCACGAGTGTCACGGGCATACTAACAGGATAACCAAAAGATATAATATACAATCCCACTGTGCTCACTCAACACTACTTAGCTACCGCACTTATTCATATGCTCTTCGTTATTCTTTGGGGTAACTCTTATCCATATTGATGCACAATGATCAAAGGTAAGGCTCTATACAGATAATTCTTGGCACGAACCACAAAGTCTAGGAGCTCGTCAATCAACTGTACTCTCTCTGAAGCACCCCAAAATACGCAACCGTGACTTCCACACTGAGTAGACTTTCAGAAGTCCCAGATTTATCTCTTGAAAAATCTCAGGCCTTATACATTCCAAGCAAAAATCGATATAACACATGACCCCGCCTTAACACCTCGAAAGGACCTATAAACCTGGGGCTCAGCTTGCCCTTCTTCCTGAATCTCATAATGCCCTTCATCGGCGAAACCTTCAGCAGAACCTTATCTCTCTCCATAAATGCTACATCACGCGCCCTCTGATCCGCGTAACTCTTCTTTCTGGACTAAGCTGTGCGGAGCCTCTCCTGTATTATCTTCACCCTCTCGAAAGCATCTCTCACCAGATCCGTGCCATATAACTTAGCCTCGCCAGGCTCAAACCACCCGATAGGAGAACGACACCGCCGACCATACAAAGCCTCAAATGGAGCCATCTTGATGCTGGACTGATAAAAATTATTGTACGCAAACTCCGCCAAAGGCAAGAACTGGTCCCACTGACCCGCAAAGTCAATCACAAAATCCTTGAGCATGTCCTCCAATATCTGAACTGTACACTCTGACTGGCCATCAACCTGAGGGTGAAATGCTGAACTGAGATCTATCTGAGTTCCCAACTCACTATGCAATGCTCTCCAGAAGTGCGACGTGAGCTGAGGACCTCGGTCTGATATAATGCACATCGGCACACTGTGCAACCAGACTATCTCTCGCATGTAAATTTGGGCCAGCCTCTCAGAAGTATAAGTAGTAGCCTTAGGAATGAAATGCACCGATTTGGTCAATCTATCCACAATGACCCAAACAACGTCAACCTTCCGCAAAGTCCGAGGCAACCCAACCACGAAGTCCATAGTGATGCACGCCCATTTCTACTCAGGAATGGGCATATGCTGAAATAGGCCCTCTAGCCTCTGATGCTCGTACTTAACCTGCTGGCAATTAAGACACCTGGCCACATACTGCACAATGTCCTTGTTCATCCGCCTCCACCAGTAATGCTGCTTCAAATCACGATACATCTTCGTCGCTCCTGGATGAACATAATATCGAGAACTGTGCGCTTCCGCTAGAATCCTCTCCCTAAGGCCATCAACATCAGGAACACACAATCGGCCCTGGAGTCTCAAAACACCATCCTTGCCCAAAGTAACCTCCTTGGACCTACCCTGGACCACTATCTCCCGAAGCTCTGCTAGACACGGATCATCAAATTGTCGAGCCTTAATCTCCCCCAATAATGAAGATTGAGCAACCACATGGGATAGAACTCGACGAGGCTCCGAAAGATCTAATCTCACCAGGCGATTAGTCAAAGACTGAATGTCCAAAGCTAGAGGTCTCTCCTCTACTGCAATGTAGGCCAAGCTACCCATACTCTTTGCCCTCCTGCTCAAAGCATCTGCTAGCACATGTTCCTTGCCCGGATGATACAGAATGGTGATATCATAGACCTTCAACAACTCAAGCCATCTACGCTGCCTCAAATTAAGATCCCTCTGCTTAAACAAGTATTGCAAGCTGCGGTGGTAGGTATAAACCTCACAAGACACACCATACAAGTAGTGCCTCCAAATCTTTAAAGCATGAACAATCGTCGCCAACTCCAAGTCGTGCACATGATAATTCTTCTCATGAACCTTCAGCTGGCGTGAAGCATAAGCAATAACTCTCCCGTCTTGCATCAACACACATCCCAACCTGACGCGTGAAGTGTCCCAATACACAATATATATCCCAGAACCGGAAGGCAATGTCAGAACTGGTGCTGAGGTCAATGCTGACTTGAGCTTCTGAAAGCTCGCCTCACACTCGTCGGACCATCAAAATGGGCCATTCTTCTGAGTCGATCTAGTCAATGGAGCTGCAATAGAAGATAATCCATCCACAAATCGGCGGTAATAGCGTGCTAGATCCAGAAAGCTCCTGATCTCTGTAGTTGAAGTAGGACGCGGCCAACTCTGAACTGCCTCAATCTTCTGTAGATCAACCTTGATACCCTTTTCGGATACCACATGCCCCAGAAATGCCACAGACTCTAACCAGAACTCACACTTGGAGAACTTAGCATACAACTTCTGTTCCCGCAAGGTCTGGAGCATAACTCTCAAATGCTACTCATGCTCACCCAGGCTCCGTAAGTAAATCAAGATGTCGTCAATGAAGACAATGATAAATGAATCAATATACGGCATGAATACCCTATTCATCAAGTCCATGAATGCTGGGGCATTTGTCAAACCAAATGACATCACCAGGAACTCATAATGGCCATATCTGGTACGAAATGCAGTCTTTAGAACATCTAAAGCCCGAATTTTCAACTGATGATAACCCTATCTCAAATCAATCTTGGAAAACACACGAGCACCCTGCAACTGGTCAAACAAATCATCAATGCACAGCAAAGGATACTTATTCTTAATAGTAACCTTATTCAACTGGCGGTAATCAATACACATCCTCATAGACACATCCTTCTTCTTCACAAATAGATCTGGAGCACCTCATGGCGATACACTCGACCAGATGAACCCCTTAGCCAACAACTCCTCAAGCTGCTCATTCAACTCCTTCAACTCCTTAGGAGCCATACGGTACGGGGGAATGGAAATGGGCTGAGTATCTGGAGCCAAATCAATACTGAAATCAATGTCTTGATCTGGAGGCATGCCCAGAAGATATGAAGCAAATACATCTGCAAACTCTCAGACAACTGGCACCGAATCAATAGTCGGGCACTCGGTAGTGGTGTCCCACACATAGGCAATGTAAGCCAAACACCTCTTCTCGACCATATGTTAGGCCTTCATGAAGGAAATAACTCTGCTGAATGCACTAACTGAAGAACCTCTCCACTTCAACCTCGGCGACTCAGGCATGGCTAAAGTAATTGTCTTGGCATGGCAATCCAACACAACATGATGAGGAGATAGCCAATCCATGCAAATAACCTCGAAATCAACATTGTCGAGCAATAACATGTCTGCTCTGGTCTCGAACCCACAGAATGTGATCACACAAGACCGATAGACCCGTTCTACCACCACAGAATCGCCCACAGGAGTAGACACATTTAAAGGAGAATCCAAGGACTCACGAGGAGCATCCAGAAAATGAGCAAATAGTACTGAAACATACGAATAAGTGAACCCTGGATCAAATAACACTGAAGCCTCTCTACCACATACTGAGATAATACCTGTGATCACGGCGTCTGAGGCCACTACATCTGATCTGAACGGAATGGCATAAAACCTGGCTGTAGCACCCGAAGACTGAGCTCCCCCAGAATGAACAGGAGTTGGCTGACCCCCTCCTGACTGACCTCCCCCTCTAAGACGACCCCTGCCGACTTGACCTCCACCCCTAGGCGGCCAGAGTGCTGGTGGTGAACCCATAGGTTGGTAACCCTGTTGCACTGTCTTGCCCCGAAGCCTGGGACAATACCTCTTCATATGACCTGACTACCCACACCCATAACAAACCCCAAATATCATAGCCTGCTACCCTGAAGAAGAGTCCTGAATGGCCGGGGAACGGTGTGGACCCTCCGGCATAGCACTGAGGTAAGAACTGGAGGATCTCTGGTGACTGGAATAACCACTGGGTGAACTCTGGATGGCTGGAGGACGGTAGAGACGCTCTGGTATGGTTCTGAACTGAGGCCTCACTGAACCACCTCGATGAGGTAGTGGAGGTGCTGAGTATGAAGGCCTGCTGGGCTGACCACCCTCGAACTGACCCCTGCTCCTAGCTGGAGCATCCCTAGAATCTCCTGAGAACCTAGCCCTCTTGTCCTGCTGACCCTGCTCCCTACTCCGCAACCGATAACCCTCGATCATGTGAGAAAACTTTACCACTAGCTGATACGGAGTACCCATCTCCACCTCTCTAGCCATGGTGGCTCTAATACCTGGATGTAACCCAGCCACAAATCTCCGCACTCTCTCAGCTGCAGTAGGCAATATCATGAGTGCATGGCGTGACAACTCTGAAAACCTGGCCTCATAATCCGTCACCGACATCTGCCCCTACTCAAGCTGCTCGAACTGACGCCGCAGATCTTTCCTCTCCGAGGGTGCAATATATATATCCAAGAACATATGTGTGAACTGCACCCAAGTAACTGAAGAGAACCTGCTGGCCTGCTGAGTATATAAGAGTGCCACCACCTGCGAGCTCTGCCCTCTAACTCAAATGTAGTGAAGTCGACCGCATGAGACTCCAAGATCCTCATGTTGTGCAGTCTGGCCCCGCACCTATCGATGAAGTCCCGAGCATCCTCACCTCGCTCACCCCCGAAGACTGGAGGGCGTAGTCGATTCCATCTATCCCATATCTTCTGTTGATCACCCTCTCCAACTGGCCTGAGCCCTGGTGCTGCTTCTACAGGCTGGACCCCATCCACGAGTGGTGCACCCGGGCTATGATGTACTTGTGCTGCCTGTCCTGCGGCCTGTACGGTCGGGGTCTGAACTCCCCCTCCCGCCTTAGAAGTGGCAGGATCTACTGGAAATAGGCCATCCTGGGACATGGTGTCCATGAATCTCATTATACGGCCCATGACCTCCTGGAATCCCGGCATCGTTATAAAGTCTACTGGAGCAGGAGCTACTTGAGGCACCTCATCATGCTCCTTAATGACAGGGTCCTCTAGTGGTGCGACTGGTATAACTCTGGGACACCCTCTTCCCCTACATGGGGTAGGTGCCCTACACCGGCCTCTACCACGACCTCGAACGGCGGGGGTAGCGGCATCTCCCGGATAAGGAACATCGGATGCACGCATCCTCACCATCTGTGAGAGAATAGAAGAATAAGTTTGAGTACATCATCGGTTGCACGATAGAATGAACGTAGAGAGGTTTCTTAACACCCTATAGCCTCCTGAAGATAAGTATAGACGTCTCCGTACAGATCCGCAAGACTCTACTGGGTCTGCCCGTGACTCAAGAGACTTACGTGAACCTAAAGCTCTGATACCACGTTTTCACGACCCAAGATCCTAACTCAGGTCTCAATGGCGCCCAACTGAGGGGTTAGGCAAGCAAACATAAATTTCACTAACTGATCCCTTTTCCATTTAATTATATAGTTCAACATTTACCAAATTTGACAAGTTTAAACATGATATCTAAAGAATATAACCCCGTGTTAGATATAATAGCCATAAATAAGCGTGTGCCAGTGCACGAACATATATATATATACCGCCCAAAATCCCAAAATAACCACTATGTGCATGCTAGGAACTAGTGTCACGAGTGTCACGGGCATACTAACAGGATAACCAAAAGATATAATATACAATCCCACTGTGCTGACTCAACACTACTTAGCTACCCCACTTATTCATATGCTCTTCGTTATTCTTTGGGGTAACTCTTATCCTTATTGATGCACAATGATCAAAGGTAAGGCTCTATACATATAATTCTTGGCACGAACCATAGAGTCTAGGAGCTCGTCAACCACTGTACTCCCTCTGAAGCACCCCAAAATCCGCAACCGTGACTATTTGCACACTGAGTAGACTTTCACAAGTCCCAGATTTATATCTTGAAAAATCTCAGGCCTTATACATTCCAAGCCAAAATCGATATAACACATGACCCCGCAATTTATTCCTTGATGGTGGACTTCCCCACTTGGCACGAAGTCATAGGTCACAATGCCTGATAATCCACAATGTTAAACTTCACAGCTCATATAAATCAAACCGGTTGCTTTCAACTTATTCCCATGTTCTGCAACACTTCATAGTAGCGGTCAAGAAAATCATGTGGTCCTCAAAAGATGTACCACTCAAATGGAGTGGAAATAGATTGGTAAACTTGTCCAACCTCAATAAACGGACTAGTGCGTCCTGCAACACTGGAGTAGCTATAAATCTTTCTGGAATATGAACTAGTCCAACATGTACCGACTGAGCTAGAACCTCCGTGTCTAGATCCATTTGAGGCTTTACAATAAGCGCCGATGTTCGAGCTCTAGACTGAGCTCTACCTCTGTCTCTTTCCCTAATCATAACTGTCATTGGGGCTCCATTTTTTGTCCGGTTGTAGATGCATTGTGTGTTGTCGAGATTTGTGAGATAACAAGAGTAGACGAGTTCAATCATCAATGATAGAATAAATCCGCACGATAGAGTAGAATATAAGTGAATTTTTTCCTAACTTGATGACCTCCGAGAGATAAGTACAGACGTCTCCGTACCGATCCTTCAGACTCTATTAAGCATGTTTGTGAATTGTGAGACCTAGGCAACCTAGTTCTCTGATACCAACTTGTCACGACCCAAATTCCCAACCTTAGGGATCGTGATGGCGCCTAACACCACACTAGGTAGGCAAGCCAATGTTAGAATTCGATTAGCTATTTTCCCTTCATTATTTACTTAAACATAATAAAATAATTTAAGTAAACATAATCTAATGATTTCCAACGAATAACTCCAAACATAAAATAATAACAAAATAAATAAACCGAGCAATGAACTAATTATATATATAATCTGTACGACTACCCCAGGGTCTGATGTCATAATTCACGAACTTCTAAGATTATTACAAATAATGGGCTGAAAGAATAACATAGATGTTTGAGAAAAATAAATCAGTCTCTATGAACTAAGAGAAGACTCCAGGGATCTGTGAACGCCGAAAGATATACCTCGTGTCTCCGAATGATGAATGAGGGCTACTAAAAATATCTAATGCTGGACGATACCTGGAGCTGCACAAAAGAGTGCAGAGTGTAGTATCGGTACAACCAACCTCATGTACTGAGCAAGTGCCTAGCCTAACCTCAACGAAGTAGTGACGAGGCTAAGATGGGGCAATTATAACTTAACCTGTAACAACCTATATATACATATAATAAAGCAATAAAATGGTTCTACACAAACAATAAAATCTAAACTGGAACAATAAATAAAATAACTCAGTCGCCTATTCCAGGCCTCAACTGTAACGAAGATCTCACGTTAATTTCCAAACTTCGCTTCAAAACAATCGTATGTGCATAATATGAGAAACAGTAGAGTAAAACAATAAAGTTTCCAAATCTTTGTAATTAAATCAGTAAAACATAAATATACTCCCTCATCACTGTCTTGTTGCGGCGTGCAACCCGATCCCACCTGTACACCCTTATAACTATCATTTATTTTCCTTGTCCACCCTTATCACTATCATTTATTTCCTCTATCCGCCCTTAACACTATCATTTATTTCTCCTGACCACCCTTATCACTATCATATTGTCCACCCTTATCACTATCAATTGATTTATTTAGCAAAAGTTTTCACAAATCAGACCAAACTTTTCACAACACATTTATCTCAACAATTGTAAACAGAACACAGTATAGCACACAAGTTGTCTCCAATATTATTTCATAATATAACCACTCAGAATATATGTAAATGTCGTAACACTGTTATCCTGCTCAACCTTTATGTACCATAACAAAATCAAGGGAACAAATAACACTTTTAACACGCGTGCAACAATACTTGACAATAATCTAATTAAAACAAATAGTCAAGTAGCATATGCGAAATAATTCAATTACGTACTTGAACATATTTCTAAAAGCCGCCTATATATAAATATTTTCATCTATTCACTCATGACCTAAATATAATGAGCTCCAAATAGTTTATTGTTACGCCCCATAATATTACATCGATACTACGTCCCGTAATATTACATTAAGATGATGTTACGCCTTGCAGTATTACACTACGATGATGTTATGCTTCGCAGTATTAAATTATGATGATGTTGCACCCTGTAGTATTGTACATTGAGTTTTTCGTAAGGAAATTGACATCAGTCCAAGGAAAACATTATTTGGAGATTATAAGGATTATGCTATTTCAAATAAGTTATGAGTAAATTCGTGAAGGTGAGAGGGGAAGCAAGTCAAAGAAAATGAATTTTTGTCAAAGTTTGACAAGTTGGGATAAAATACGGTCCGAGCTATCATACTCGGTATTTATGGACTAGTGTCATACAAGGTACCACATGACCATAATAAGTAAGGTGTACAAAGTGTGTTAAAAGTGAGTGATATTTTAAGTAATTTGAGATAATACCTAATTATGTGGCTAATTGGATAATTATTGGTTAATGGGGGATTAATCAAATTAATTAAGAAATTAAGGGGTTAATTGTTGGATAAATATGAGCCAAAAACGTGGCAGCATTACAAGATTTAACTAAGTGACTCTTGAGTCATGAAATTTGGTGCCACAATTGGAAGAATTTGTGGCTTAGTCATTAGGAAAGTGGGGCCTACCAAGCAAGACACTGGAATAACTAACATTGAACTCATTCAAGTAGTCTTCAAAGTATTCATTTTGGAACTCCAAGTCACTGGACGTGAACATCATATTCATTTCAATAGCAGGAGTTTCATTTCAATAAATTGAGCTTCATTTCAAAAAATTCAGTAACATGAGCTTTCATGGATCTTCAAGAATTTAAAAATGTGAGATTTCATACAAAGTTATACTATGTAATAGCAACGGGATTTTTGCAATCCTAAGGGAGTACGGTATAATTTTTCTCAAGAGAATCGACTCAGGTATGTTAAGGATATCCCTTCTTTCTTTTGGCATGATCCATGTGATACGAACGAAACGTGCAAATGCACAAATTCCATAAATGACTC
>ML450649.1:3400-16684 GCA_005239535.1 Nicotiana rustica
CTAGCCTCGTGCCTATATACACTTTCTGCGCAGGCTTTTGTTCAGATAATGGAACAGCTTCGAGCTCCTCCATAGTTGTTTTGATGTGCTCATTTTCCTCCATTTCACGAATGACGTTCTGTCTGGAATCTGCATCTGTGTGGTATAGTACACCTTCCGTGGTAGCTTGATTCTCCGTCTCGTAAGTATTTTCTTTCGTACCTATTTCAGCAATAATGTCTTCCGTACCTATTTGGGTAGTAATTTCTTCCATGCCCATTTGGGCGGCGTTACCTGCTTGGGAGATTCCCTTATCTCGTAATTCTTCCACCTCTATTTTCTTGTTGTAGTGTACCACAGAGTTTATATTTCTTGCGGTCTGTTGATCGCCTTTGATTTGTTAAATCCCCCATTCAAAGGGGAATTTAATTACTTGGTGCAACGTGGAAGGTATCTCTTTCATGTCGTGGATCCATGGCCTTCCCATGATCACGTTATAAGCCATGTCAGTATCGATGACTTGGAACTTGGTATTGTTGATCACCCCCTCAGCATAAGTGCTAAGCTCAATTTCTCCTTTTGTTATAACCGTAGAGTTATCAAACCCTGATATGGATCGTGCCCTTGGGATTACTTGATTCTCCAGTAGCATTTCTTCTACGACTCTTAACAAAATAATATTGACTGAATTGTCTCGATCAATCAATACTCTTTTTGCGTTAGTATCATAAATAAGTAAAGTATTACCAGAGCATCATTGCGCGGAAGCATTAATCTGCCGATATCTGCATCATCGAAGGTTATATTGTCTTCTTCCATATTTTCACGAGCCCGTTTTTCATGTGTAATTGTGAACTTTGTGGTTGTTTTGCAAATCACTCTGTTTACTTCTTCACCTCCGTGTATCACGCTGACGGTTCGTTTTGGAGGAGGAGGCTTTGGGAGCTCCTGCATGTTCCTCATATTTGCCTGTTTACCTTTATCCCTATACAATTCTGTTAAATTGCCCTGTTTTATTAAATTTTCTACTTCACCTTGTAAAAATCTAAAATCTGCAATTTTGTGCCCATGATCGTTGTGGAATTCACACCAGTGATATGGGTTTCTTCTACTTGGATTTGACTGCATCTCTTTGGGCCACTTAACCTTGTCTCCCATGTTCCTCAATATTGAGACAAGTTCAGTAGTACTTACATTAAAGGTATGATCCCCAATTTGAATACTACCTCTAGGTCGTTCATCTCGATCTTTTCTGGATCTAGACAAGGATGAGACTACGTCTCTTCCTTGGGGTCTATAGTCCGGCCTAGTGTTTTCGAACCTGGGGCAGATATCGCATCCCGAGGGTCCTAAGTAACAATCGTACCTATTTTTACCTGATCTTTTATCTGATTCAGGACGTCTGGATCTGGAATGATCTTCATCTCTCGAACAAGAAATGATATCTTCTTCTAGTCTAAGGTTAGTATTGTACCTGTTATATACATCACTCCATGTTGTAGCGGGGAATTCTATTAGACTTTCCTTAAGTCGTCTCGTGGCTTCTGAGCTTTTATCGTTTAGGTTGCTTGCAAATGCCATGGCTGCCCAATTATCAGGCACCCTGGGTAACTGCATTCTTTCTCGTTGAAACCTGTCTACAAACTCACGGAGTAGTTGCGTGTCTCCTTGTTTTATTTTGAATATGTCTTCCATTCTCTTCTCAACTTTTTGTGCACCAGAGTGTGCTTTTATAAACGAATCTTCAAGCCCATCAAAAGAGTCAATAGAATTTTCAGGGAGAAGAGAATACCAGGTTAGGGCCCATTTGGTAAGTGTTTCCCCAAATTTTTTGACAAGGACTGATTCAATCTTTTTTTAAGTCGTTGCCTTTTACCCCAGTAGTGAAAGCAGTCACATGGTCACGTGGGTCAGTTGTTCCATCATATTTGGGAACTTCAGGCATTTTAAACTTCTTGGGTATAGGTGGGGGTGCCGCACTTGGCTTCCAAGGTTGTTGAGAATATCTATCAACATCAATGCCTTTGATGATAGGTGGTACTCCAGGAATTTGTTCGATGCGATCGTTCTGCTCCTTCATCTGTTTCTACATGGTTAGTAGTAAACTTTGTAATTCTGAGTTATTAGATATACCTAGTCTCATTTCAAGAGATTCATTAGGAGTATCTCCTCTTCTTGAGTTTGCCAACCCAGATTGAGGATTTTCCATGGTGATGGTGTTATTGGGTGGTGGCGTCAGCGGTGTAGGTAACGTTGCCGGTAATCCCCTCAAAAATTCTTGCAAAGCTTGGCTCACATACTCTGCAATCATTTTCTTTACACGATCTTGTTCCACAGTTTGATCATTATCACCATTGTTGTTATTGGATCTTTATGGGGATTGTTCCCTTAAACCACGTGGGGTTCCTGAAGGCGATGAAACTGGGGTTCCACTCCTTTGCTGGTTGTTGTCGTTGGAGTTTGACATAGTTCAGAGGATATCACTTGAAAAGCGAGCAAAGATTATCAGATTCCCGGTAACGGAACCAATTTGTTTAACCAATGAATTAGACCATTTGACTAAAGCTTATTTTTAAGATGAATACGGGTTACTGATAATAAAAAAAAATGGAGAAAAATGAATAATAGACAATATTGCAGAAATATAGAAAATCAAAGTCAATTATATTCGAGAATCAGATGCCTTTACAAGCTGTATTCCCCTCCCTTATATAGGAGATTCTTATAACGTACAACTCTTGCTATGGTTGCTCATTAATGACTCATTATGACATTAATGAGGTATTACAAAGAATAACGGTAATTGGGGTACGGTTACATAACGTTCGAGTAATCAATTGTGGGTCTTTGAATCTGCACGTAGCTTTGTCTAGATTCATTCTGATCGTGCCTCTCTCATGTTTTGATAAAGTTGAGTTTCCCGTAGCTGATAAGCTCGAGGGTTTACTGAACCGTGCCTATTTTTACTGTACCTCTTCAATGGATCACATCCAGCTGTCGCATTTTCCTGTGTCCATGTGACTGGCTGAGTTGTCAAAAGATGGCTTACGTGTGAAACTTTTTTTTACCAATACACTTATTATAGCTCCAAGTGTGGATCGGCATTGAGATCAAACAAGCTTGATTGTGATTGTGTAGCGTCAATTTGCTGCAATTTAAATTTAAAAAAACACAATAAGAAAAGACGATATGTTTAAGTAATAAATAAAATAAATGTAGTCGCAAAATTATACCTCATTCACACCTTGGGAACCATCATGCTCAATGTTTGTACCTCTGCCTTGCCCATTACTCCTACCCCTACGTCCACCACTTCTACCGGCACCTCTACCACCATGATTCCCACTACCACTGCCACCAATCCTGCCACCACCCCTGTCATCCCTCTAACACCAGTTCTTGCGCCATTACTAGCTCCAAATACATCACGCGACTGTGAACATGTAAAGTAGTATTCAATTCTTCCTCTATATCGATGCAAACGCGGCATGCCACGTGAACGAGTGTACTGGGGATCTCGTAGAGTTGTGATGTCAGTTTAATCTGAGTCATCCTGGTCGGGGTTTGGCATGATCATTTTGTCGTCCCGATTTTGAAGATCAGGCACCATCTTCTTCAAATTATGCTTAACATATTGAACCTTCACGCTAGTGCCCAGTGCTACATCACAAGCCATGTCAAAATACTTCAACATGCTTTTGTATATCTTGTATTTAGGAGTCATGTTTGGGTAACCAACTTGATGGAACCGATTCAAGTGTGTCCTGATAACATCGCTTCTCCACCTTGCCAGTATATACCTTTCATCAATTTTATCAATCTTCTTGCGCGACAAGATCTTGAGTATATGGCAACAAAGTATCCCTCTAAACTCGAACCATTTGCAGCTGCAACTAAAATAATCGTCGATAGGCGTATATTCAAAATTGTAGTCAACTGGATTTCCATCATTTTTTTAAAACTCAAAAATCACTAACTATGAATCTCTCAATACCAGGGACAGCTTGATGATCGTCGGAGCTGCTTACTTCACAATGATACAATTTTCTTAGCCGTGTCTTGAAAAATTCATGCACCGTATACATATAATACTAAATTGCCTGCTCATCACACTTGAACATTGACTCACACACAATTTGAAAGCCATTTGACCTATATTGCGCTTCCAACTCTTTCTCATGCTTAGCTCTTATAGCTAACTGATACTTGTGAATGAACATCTTAAGAGTGCTTTGAAGGGTAATATATCCATCAAAGAACGGATAAATCCCCTCACTTCTTTGCGTAGATAGCATACCAGCCCAAAAATACACATCAGGTACACAAGAATCCATTTTTCCTTCTCAGGGTAAAGCTTGTTGAACCAATTCCTTGTATACAAATTATACCTTGCAATATATTCTGTCCATTTTCTCTCAAAAACTTCAACAGTAATGCTATCAAGACCACAGATTTAAATTCTCCACGTGCAATTTTAGAAGGACGAACACCACTTAAGTAAAGAGGCAACTTTGAAAATATATGCCAAATACAATATCTATGTATTGTATTTGGCATCACTTCAGCAATGGCATACTTAATGCTCTGACACCAATCAGTTATGATCGCATTTGGATGAACATTTCCCATGGCCTCAATCCAAGTTCTAAAAACAAATTTATAACTATCGATATCTTCATGAGACATCAGAGCACATCCCAGTAAGATGGACTGTCTATGGTGATTGATGCCAACAAATGTAGCACATGGCATATTATATCGATTCACAAGGTACGTCGTATCAAAGCATATCGCATCATGGAATTGCTCATGCGTTGCCTTACAATGTGAATGCACCCATACCACATTTCGCAGCCTGTCAATATTATCAACATCTACTGAATAGAAAAACTCCCTATCATTTACATGTATTTCATGAAAAAAGTTGAACATCGACTATGCATCTCCTTCTTGCATTTCAAAATTCCTACTCTTTAAAATAAAATTTCTACAATCCTTTGGAGTGCAACCTAAATTTTGGTCCACCACGTTGAACCTCAACAAGTCTAATATTCTTGGAGGGTCTAATTCCAGATCGATCATGAGCTACAAGATCCCTCTTCAAAGAATCACAAACGGACCTATGTCCAGCCATCAGGCGCGATATGGAAGGGAGCAAATCATGATTGTGATCGTGAACGACCTTAGAGACGCGCCAACAATCCTAATAATCCAAAACAGCAGCGACCCTAGCTTTACAATTGTTACTCTTGGTGGTAAACTTTGTTCTACGAATCCTAGCCCTATCACAACAGTAAGTTACGTACCTGGCAGTTTCACCACCCTTCTGGTTGGAATTTCTTTGACGACGGAGAACCTTTCAATCATGCATGTTCTTTGTAGAATACAAACAAAGAATCTTTATCACTAAATTGCATTCCAGAGATTGGACCTACAAACACCCTCTTCAGTGAATTCATTCTTCATTTCCCGATCAACATCACATAACTCTAACTCATTTCCTAAATCCTGCTCCTCATTATTGTCAGCTTCTCCGTAATATTCTCCATCGGGTTCTTCATTATCATCATCTAAGTGCACGGTATTATTGAAACTGTCGTGAGAATCAACATCGGCCCATTCGTATTCATTCAACAAACTGTCGTCTGATGTCATCCCTAAAGATCTATACAACTCGTCCCTAACCTGATCAAACCTAGTTTCTTGGTTCATATTCATCGTTGTTGTATTTGTGTTATGTTGATTTGAATTCATATTTTCTTGCACCACCGAATTTTCTTGGTTTGAATCCATTTTTAGATAAGGAGAAAGTGTCCATTCGACTTGGTTTGCCGTATTTGTTTTTAAAAAGGAAGAAAATACAATAATTTATATATACACTAAATCGTATAATTTGTATACACATAAATACAATGAAAATACAAATATAATACAAAAGACTCTTCGGCTACCAACATTTAATTTCGCATACTTCAAGGCTTAGAATTTAATTTTGTGTTTTGGAGGAAAAAATATAGGCTAATTAGTTAGGGGGTCTTTGATGTCTTTTCACGAGTGTGGCCAAAGTTAGATCACACCAGTTGACCCGTTTAGCATCACCCTTAAGGAAAATACATCAAGTCTCCCTTAAACTATGTTTTTTTCCTTCGAAAAAGACACTGAAACTCTGAAAAGGTCCTATTATCCCCTTAAATAATTTCAAAGTAGTATAGCTTCCCTTTTCGTTGCCAATACAGTTATAAGAAGAAAAGTGCAAATGCTATCCCCACTCGGACCAAGACAAAACTTTTACTTGTTCAAATAACAATTAAGGTGAAGCAAGGTTAGCAAATCACGCACCAATTGTTTCTTGCTACGTGTAAGATTCGGTTGCTTTTTATTTTTTCGTTTTACTTCTTTTTATTTATGTTTTCATTTTATACCTTTCTTTTTCTCCATAGCTCATGTCAAAGCTCCTCCACAATAGCCATCATCACTACCAATAATATAACCCCCACTTCCACTGTGGCCACCAACAAACCATCGTCAAACCACCACCAAACTAGAGGGGGGCAAAGTACTAATAAAGGTGAGATTTGGGACTAATAATTTAATTTCAAGCTGGTTTATTAAGACCCCTTCAAAGTTCAAACGTCAGAAGTGATAGTTCAAGGGGTTCCTATGTATTCTTCGTAGTTTTATCATGACTTCAGAGGAAATTGATAAAATAACAACACAATCAAGTCGTCAATAGTAGAACAACACTTTTTTATATTATAAAATATCTAATTTTAAATTTTTAGTTTACTCTTAGTGACATACTTTTATCATCACAAAGTTCTATCCATATTTAAGATTATCAATTTCAAATGTTTTTTTTTTTTTTTTTTTTTTTTTGCTTCTTAAATTCCGTTGCCAATTGAACACCGCTACAGTGGAATACTAAACGCATTGACTTGAAAGAATACAAAGCGTTCGGTGACTTGGAGTCTGAACAAGATCAGGTGGGGGAAGCTTTGCCCTTAAGTCAAGCTACTGATCAGAAGGTCGTCACTCATAACTACTTTCCCACTTTACCTTTTACTCGTTTATAACGAACTTTGGGCGCATCTTAAGAAATAATTTATCATAGTATTCACAATAATGATGGTATTTTGAGAAGTTTTAAAAATTAATTTATAAAATGAATAATTAATAATACGGATAAAACTTTTTAAAAAAAAGTATGATCTTCTCTTGATTTAATAAAATTGACAAGTGAAAGTAAAAATATATTTTTAATATAATGTATAAGTAAAAGTGCACCAGAATGAGTAGTAGTTAAATTTAACTTGCTTGACTTTTGATTTCGGCTAATTTATGATGATCATCTCTTCTATACCCAACCATCAAAACTCGAAAAGCTCGTGTTCACGAGAAAAAATATAGAAAAGAAAAAGGACAAGAGGGTAAAAATATATCGTCAAACATCTCTATAAAAGTATTATTTGTTCTGAATATTTTTAGATGTTATAGCAAAGTGCTGTTATAGAGAACATATATTATAACATAACATAAAAATTAGTTTCGAAAAAATTTGACTTTCATAAAAAAGTGTATTATATAGGGATGATGTTATAGAGAAGTCTTGATATATATACTCCGACTTTTCAAATTAACTAAGAGAAGTCAGAATGGAGGGGCCATTTACAGGTCGGAAGTGTCATAATAGACACGCCTTCATTTATGATGTAACTCCGTGGAGGCTGTCTGAATATTTCCTAGAAACATTTAGTGTTAGGCTTTTCAACGTGATTTAAGTATAAATACCTGGACAAGATCAATCAAAATTGTAACCTAACAACCTTGTTAAGTTTTGGAGTTTTAACAACGGAGGAACAATGAAGGTACTATATAGATATATAATCATCCCTATAGCATCCAACAAATTAAATGCTTAATAAAATTACATCTTAATTAGTAGAATTACTGATAATTTGTAATTGCCATTTTCTTGTTAATATAATGCAGCAAAAGATGGTTCTTAATGTGTCTCTCAATGGATGCAAGCCTCGTCCTAGTCTGAAGAAGTTTGGTTTAGGTTGTTTGGTACCTTGCCTGGTTCAAGACGCTACATGCAAAAATAAAGTCATGTCCATTGCAGCAACTTTACCAGGTAATTGATTAACAACGTTATTGGATTCTTAAGCATCTAAAGCAAAGGAAGACCTTAAACTTATCCTGAAATACTATATGTTGAGCACTATTTAGTTAGCTAAAACGTATAAGTACTAATATTTGCTTTGTATTTTTAAAGGGTGCGACAATCACATCATCTAAAATCTTAAGATGTTAGATGAATTAATGAATTTCACGCAAGTACTCACCAAATTTTACATTTTTTTATCATATTAATGTAATTAGACTTTACTCATTATTGCAGTATCATCACAAACTTTATCTGTTGTAACAACAAAATCATCTTGGCAAGTAGGTTTATCATTATGGTGAATAAAGTTCAATCGTTAATTTTGTAACTCTACTATTGTAAAATTATATTAATAACTTTATTGTGATAGTAGATAAAAATCGATTTAATGGATAAAGTTTAATGATCAAACATAAGATTAACTAAACGGTAAATAGAAACATTTGTTTATTCATATATTTAACGTTGCAGGGGTGGAGAAAGTAAGTATAGAAGTAGAAAAGAACGAGCTGACAGTGATCGGAGAGGGAATAGATCCAGTAAAGCTGGTGAACATACTTAGGGAAAAGGTGGGATTTGCTATGATCGTGACCGTTGGTGCTGAAAAGAAAGAAGAAAACCCTGCTGAAGAAACAGTGCAACCAGTTCCAGCAGTGCCTCATGTGGTCTCTTGTAATAATAGTTATCGAGTACCTTACATGGTTGAAATGTGGGAAGTTGATCCTTACTACTCTAACACCTCCTGCCTTCCATTTCGGTGAAAGAATTATTATTGAGATTGATTACTCATGAGCAAATTATCTTCTCTTCAATTGCGCTGGCTTGATATCTAGTGTGTTGCATTTGTAGTGCTTTGTTTACCCTTAAAAGTAAGTGATGATTAATTTGTATGCGGTTTAAATAATACGTGATTTAGTTCATAACTAATGATATGAGAAAAATAAATAATTAGATTAAAGAGAAAATGAATGATCAAACCAGTCGTAATGGAACAATCAAGCATGGTCTTAAGTTGGACACAGAAACTGTAATACCTTATATTTCTAATAAGGGTGTATTAATCATTAACAAAATAATAATAATAACAAAAATTTATTTTAATAAACAAACAATGAAACTAAATAAAAGAAACCCCACCCAAAAAAAAGGATACAAGTGGGCTTAGCCCACTAACGTGACATAACTCACAAGGGCTAGAAAAATCTGCCAAATTGAAGAAAAAAAAGGGCAAGGGGAAAAGGGCTGCTTCAAGAAAACGAGAGAAAAAAAAGAGAAACGGATAAGGGAAGAAAGAGAAATGAAGAAAAGAGAGGAAGAAGAACAAAGCTTTGGACAAAGGCTTTAAGAAGATTGGGGCTTGATATTGAAAGTATTAAAGTTCTCCTTCGACTCAAGAGGTTAACCTTCTTCTTCTCATCTGTTGAATTATTTCACTGAATTTGTGCAATTTCATGTAGTACAAAAGAATTCAATATCACATTTTCTCTTATATATACAATTACTATGGAGATGATAAGACTATAAAGGTTTGGTTTAAGCACTGATAGGTCTAATTTAGAGGAATAAATTATACTAAATAATTTAAAATTGATAAAATTATTGACTAGTTCTATGATTAAATATAAATTCACAAAATAAGACTCAAACATGAACACTGATGATTGGGTATTCTAAATTAGTGATGGATTTAGCCTAGATGAGGCAATTAATATGAAATCGATATTATGTAACTATAGATTGATTGGAGGAATTTGTACGAGTTGCTTGAGGTGAAGCAGTTGGTATTTTGGCACTAGTACTGTGAGTAGTAATCATACCGCAATTTGTGTTTTCATAATTTGCATGATTTACACATGATTTTTTTTTTATATATATGAATATGTTATCGATTATTTTGAGTTGCATGCGGGACAAGTCTTTTACTCGATATAATACCAAAATAGTTATTTGAGATGATTACCGTTGTTTTAAATATTCCTGTTGTCACTAGATATGTTCTACCATTACTTGAATTTACTGTTATCGAAATGAAATTACATGATTTGATAAGAACCGAAATCCCTATATTGTTTTAATATATTTCCTATGAGTATATACGGATACAAAGACAAGTATAAATGGGAGTAGACTTTGAAGGATCCCGTAGCTAACGGCGGGTTCGTTAGACCTGGTGCACCTTGTAATTCCGATTATCGTATAGCCCTCGCTAGTGGGAAGGTAGAACTAGCATACTGTTACCGATTTCCCTTTACCGTATAGCCTGGTTCTACCATTGTGTAGCGGTTTCCCGAGTCCCTAACGCAGTTCCCCGCTTCAAAGAGTAGGTCGAGGGAATCTGCACATAGCTGTCACATTTTGAGCGTGAATGGCGCAAACTCTCAAATGGCAAGTGGCAAGCCCGTTCCCATGGTGAGTTCTCTTTGCGACCATGTTTGCTTTTATATTCAGTTTTCATTTTCACTGAATCCCTTTCTTTCATAGATTTTCCCAAGACCACTGAGCTCCGGGAATTGGATGAGGACGAGGATTCATCCTCACCCGATGAACCCTCCCCTTCAGGACACCCTGAGGCTACTGCAAAGAAGGAGGAGAAAAAGATCAGAAAGAGGAAGTCTTCGGGTTCACCGGATGTCGAGGCCAAGAAGAAGAGCGTAGTAGTCTGGGCCCGAAAGAGTAACAAGTAGATTACTCGGGCTAGGGTACCGGACCCCGAATCTCTTTACCGGCTCAGGGACTATCTTGAAGATGCTGACCTGGAGTTCGTCGCCCATGTTCCTGCCATTGATGAAGAAGAGCGGGCAGTGACCGAGGAAAGTGATCGAGAGGTCATCCCCTCTTTGGCTCTAAAACCCGATGGAAAACCAGTGGCTACGGCCTCCCGAGATGCTACTCCTGCTCCGAGGGAAGTCGTCGATGTCATTGACATCACGAGATCATTGTCCCACACAGAGTCTTTATTCAACGATGCTCAAGCCATTAAAGAGAAACCAAACGAGACATCGTGAGCCAGAGATGAGGACCTTAACCTATTCATTGAGGGCGTGGAAATCAATGCATTGAAGTATTACTCCGGGTTCGGTCACCTGGAGATCCTGCAAAAAGACGTGTCATCGGAAGAAGGCAGGCCGAACTCGAGCCAAAATCTAGTGAAGTAGTTCCCTCTCTGAGCATGGATCCCGACCACAAAAGAACAATCGTGTTTATGATCCCGGCAGATACCCGGGTACTGCCTAGACTGGTTAGCATGGCCAGTTGTCTGCGCTGGTTGGTGATCGAAAAAGATTAGCGAAAATGAACGAGGTAAAAGCACCGAGCCTTTTCAACGAGGCACAACAGGTGCTGAATCGGGTATGCTTCTCTTTCTTTGTGACCTTCGTGTAGCTCATTTAACCTTAGCGTTTCTTCATGATCTCATCACTTTGTTTTTCAGGTCTCGATGCTTCATCATGAAAGCTTCATTCGGTCTCGGATGGAAGTGAGCCAGCTCGAGTTCGAGCTCAAGGCGAAAGTCCAATAGAACGACATGTAGAAGGTTCTCAGGTGATAAAAGAGACGAGGCCATCAAGGACCTCCCCATTCTCCAAGCTGAGCTGGAAAAAGCTCAAAGGGAGGCTTCGTTAGTAAAACGGGAGCATGTCGTACTGGACGAGAAGGTAAGGATGTTTGAGAATAAAAACGAGAGGCTAAGCGTAACAACTAACGGTGAAACCTCGTAGGTCCAAGAGAAGGAAGACCTGATTGACCAGCTCTTGGCCGAGATGAACAAGTTGAAAGCTTCGGCCAAGACGTCGAGGAGCAGGATGGACCTCCTAGCCTCGGAAAAAGAGGCTACCAAAGTGGAGTTGGCATCGGTTAAGAACCATCTTAGGGTGATGAAGGATAAGGCTGACAAGTGGTCTCGGCTATATTATGAGCTCCGAGCACAACCGGGTTCGACCATTTCAGAATGGCATGACCTTGGCCGGGAGTATACTGCGTTGAAGTCCAAGTCAGAGGCAGTTGCGGCCAATTCCTCTTAGGTCGAGGAGATGTTGCCCAATACAAAAACGACGTGGAAATAGCTGAGGCCCTCTTGATAACAAAGGCCGAGTACATAAAGTGGCTAACCTAGAGGCAGAACCTCGAGGAGATTCACGCTCGGGGGTTCGATCTAGCGGTTGAGATTGAAAAGGCCAAGAGGCTCGAGGCCGAGGCTAAAGAGATATATAAGTCTGAGGGTTCCGCTACTGAATTAGGCTCTGGTGAAGACTAGGCGGAGATTCCTTAGTTTATTTTTCGTTTTCTTTTATACATTTTTTGTTATTTTGAGGTGTTTTTATTTTCTTTGTAAATATTTTTGGAATATATATATAAATATTTCCTTTCGACCATAGTGTGTCTTTTACTTTTCAATATCCATTTGCAACTCTTTATTTGAAAAATGTCTTTAGTGCCTTAGCATAAAATTGGACATAATCTAGAGTGCTCATTCCCCCGAAGTCCGAAAATGAGGCCTAGTTTGGATAACAACTCTGAGTTGCTTATGATTCAAAATACCCGATTAAAAGGAAGACTTCAAGATACTTGAATGTTTCAATCCTACACGTTGGTGTTTTGCCGAGGGCGATCTTTTAATAGGTTTTAATCATATGTATGGACCTTACTTTCTGAGTACGGACTTGGATGCCTCCGAGCCCTTTTGAGTTGTCTGTAGCCTTTCATATTCGGGCCTTGCCTAATAGGCTCTGTGCCTCCAGGATTCGATAGCCCGGGTTGTCCGATCTTATTATTGGACAATAGTCTCCGACTCGGGGAGTCCCGTAGGCTCTAGGATTTAGGATCCATTATTTGTTCTAAGTAACTCGACGGATATATCAATGGTGCAAATGGGATGTGATAAAATATAGAGGGAAAATTTCTTTCATTACTTTGCATGTACAGTACATAATCGGAGGCACATAAGCTTTTTTCCATGGCAAGAATGAGCTACACGGGTGCGGTTCGTTTGATAGTTTTATCCTTATAAAGAATTATAATAATCGAGCCTTGGATTTTAATATCAAATAAGAAAACCTTCTAAGGATTCTAACTTAGGGCGTAATGCCCCCCCCCCCCCCCCCTTTTTGAACAGCCTTTGTGGGGGGCGCATAATTCTGGGC
>ML450649.1:17032-45371 GCA_005239535.1 Nicotiana rustica
AGTATTTGAGACTGATCTTGTGAGGGCTCGAATATCGTCGGCCCAATACGGGTGGTCATCAGTTCCAGTCTCAGGCCGGTCATTGATACTAAGGTAGCACGTTTTACTGTTGCCTTGTTAAAAACCTTGCAGTAAAATACACTTCGAGAAAAACCGGTCCAACGGAAAAAGAGTACAGCACGTGCTTTCAGACCTAATTATCAAATTTACCCTCGATCGAGTACCTGCATAAGTTAGTCCAAAGCATAACAAATTTCAAAGGAAATTATGTTCGTACCTTAGCAGTAGTACCTCTTTAAGTGTGTGATGTTCGAGTTGTTCGGCAATTGTGTGACTTTCCTTGACTCGAGCTTATATGAACTTTTCCCGGTTATTCCGGCAACTCTATACAAGCCTTCCAAGTTCGGGCCTAGTTTCCTGTCATTTGGGTTCTTGGTGTGTAGCGTACCTTTCCTTAATAGCAAGGCCGCTACTTGGAAATATTGTCAATTAGCCCTTCGATTGTAGTACCTCCCCATTCGCTACTTTTGGGCAGCTAACCGAACCAGTGCAGTTTTTTTCATTTCGTCCAATAAGTCCGAACTCGTGGCTATGTCCTCGTCATTTGACGTCTTAGTAGCATATTGGAACCTTAGGCTTAGTTCCCCCACCTCGTGGTATTAGAACTTCTACACCGTATACTAAAGAGAATGTGATAACACTGGTACTTGACTTCGAAGTTGTTCGATTTGCCTACAAGATTTCGCGCAAGATTTCTTTTCACTTTCCCTTCGAATCAATCAATCTCTTTTTCAATTTTTGGAGTTTTTTTTGTTTGTTGACTCCACTTGTCTGTTCCCACTAGGGTGGTAAGGTGTAGATAAGATCTTTTTAAGTTTGTGGTCTTCGAGAAACTTACTTACCTTGCTGCCGACGAACTGCTTCCCGTTGTCGCAAACGATCTTGGTCGGTATCCAGATCGGCATATTATATTTTCCTAGATGAAGTCAATGACCTCTTTCTCCTGAATCTTCTCGAACGCCTAAGTTTCAACCTACTTGGAGAAATAGTCGGTCATGAGTAGTATAAATTGGGCTTTACCGGGCGCCCATGGAAGGGGACCGATGATGTTATTCCCCATTTCATAAATGTCCACGCCGATAGGACCGGGTGAAACATTGGTCCTAGTTGATAAATCATCGGGGTGTTTCTTTAGCACTAGTTACATTTTCGTACGAAGTCTTTTGCATCCTTCTCCATCTCGTTCCAATAGTAACCGACCCTGATCAACTCTCGAGTGGTTTCCACAAGTTCCCTCATGTACTTCTCTTATGTCGTAGTCAGGCTCCCGGACCCAAGCACCTAGCTAAGGGCCCGAAAAAGGATATTCTAAACAATTTTCCCTCGACCATGCCGAACCTTTCTCCAAGTAGTCTATGGATTTGTTTCTCCAATCCCAACTCAAGATTGTCGAGTTCACCTTGGCGTTACCTTTTTCTACTATCGAGGTCATCAACTCTACTACTGCTCCGGAATCGAATTCATCGGAGTTGACCGATGATCCTATATTGACCAATGCATCGGCCTTGTTATTATGATCCCGAGGTACGTGTTGTAGAATCCATTCCTTGGATTGGTATAAGGTTACCTGCAATCATCGCTTCATACTCGGCTTTGTTGTTAGTCAATTTCACAGTTCTAATAGACTTTCTAATTATGTTACCCGTACATAGTTATAATTTGATTCCCATCCCGGACCCTTTTGCGTTGGAAGCACTGTCCATGAATAGGGTCCATATCCCCAAGATAATACCTAATGTGAGCATTAATTCCTTCTCAACCTCGGCGAGCAAGGCCAGTGTAAAGTCGGCCACAAAAACTGCCAAAATCTGAGATTTTATGGCAGTCCGGGGTTTGCACTCGATATTGTACCCACTAATTTCTACTGCCCATTTGGCCAATCGGCCTGAGATATGGGGTTTATGCATGATAATTCTCCACGGCTATGAGGTCACGACACATATGGTGTGGCATTAGAAATACGATTTGAATTTCCTAGAAGCGCTTAATAAGGTGAGCGCTAATTTTTCTAAGTGTAAATACCTTGTTTCGGCATCGCCTAGGGTCCTAATAACATAATAAATAAGAAATTGTGTACCATCTTTTTCTTGAACCAGGACTCCACTTACTGCCACCTCGAAAATCGCCAATAGAGGTATATTTTTTGTCCACCTTCGGAGTGTGCAACAAGGGAGGGCTCGACAGGTATCGCTCGAGCTCTTCTAAATCGTACTAGCACTCCGGGGTCCAAGAGTATTCATTCTTATTTTTCCATAATGAGAAAAACCGTTGGCTCTTATCCGACGAACTCGAAATAAACTGTCCCAACGCGGCTATCCGCCCGATAAGTCTTTGTACTGCCTTAATATTGTCAACTACAGTGATATCTTCTATAGAATTTATTTTGTTTGGTTTGTTCTCTATTCCACAATTAGATACCATGAACTCGAGGAACTCGCCCGAGCTGACCTGAAGGCAGACTTCTACGAGTTTAGCTTCATGTTGTACTCCTCAATATGTTAAAGATTTCCTGCAAATGTTTCAAGTTCTTTTATTCGCAGGGACTTAACCAACATATCATCAATATAAAAATCCATTAATTTCGCTATTTGTTCTTCGAACATCCAATTAACTAGGCATTGGTACGTGTCACCAACGTTCTTTAGCCCAAACGACATTACTTTATAATAATAGGTGCCGACTTTGGTTATGAAAGAAGCCTTTTCTTGATCATCCTGATCCATCTGAATTTGGTTGTACTCGAAATAAGCATTGAGAAAACTCAGTATCTTGTGTCCGGCCGTCGCGTAAATCATTCGATCAATGTTAAGCAAAGAGAACGAATCCTTTGAACACGCCTAATTCAGATCCTTATAATCTACACACATCCTAAGTTTTTTCCCTTTCTAGGTACGACAACTACGTTAGCTAACCAATCCGGGTATTTAACTTCTCGGATAGTAACTATTTTCAAAAACTTAAATACGATTGTGGCCTTCTCTTCTGTTTGACCGGATGAAACTTTGGATCCATGATCAATTTGTGAAGTGTTATCTACGGTGGGATCCCTGTCTTGTCTAGATGGGACCAGGCAAAAATATCAGCATTAGCTTTAAGAAAATCAATAAGTTTTTTTCTGAGCTCGAGAGTTAGTTTCGTGCCCAGGTATACCTTTTGATCTTATAGGTTCTTGGTCAATATAACCTGCTCCAATTCCTCGATTGTCGTCTTAGTGGCATCGGTATTATTAGGTGCTATAAAAGATATGGGGATGTCATAATCATCCTTTTTGTCTGCCACGCGCTCCTCCAATTTTTCCGGCTCGCTTGAGGTCAGGATCATTGATTGCTATTTGATTTCCTTTTCTTCGGCCAGTTCCCTGATTTTTGATGTCAAAAACATGGGCACCGGGATTACTTCATCGACAACGAATATTTCCTTTGCGGCCAGTTGACCTCGTAGACTGGTTTGACTTCTCCCCAAGTGGAGAATTCCAGCGCCTGATGTAAGGTTGAAGGCACCGCTCTCATGCTGTGAACACATGGCCTTTCGAACAAGTTGTTATAACTCATATCCCCTTTGATCACATAGAACTTTGTTTCTTAGGTGGTTGATGTCGCCCAAATTCACAACTCTGATTAGGATTGTGAAGCGGTCGATACAATTGTAATTACCGAGCTTTGAATCGGGATCGATTCCTCATGGAGATTATATGGGATTAGGTATATACCCACACTGAGAGAATGACATGCCTAAAGTGCACTTCCACATACTTTGTTGTTGTTGTCTAATTCTAAAATTGAGCTATTGTTTGCAAATGTAAAGCTAGATAACGATATTTTTGGTGTTGTCATTTTTCAAGTTTATAAAAGACCTAAGGCTTTGACTTCCATCTAGGTGTTTACCTAACGGGTTGTGGGCTTTAGGGTAGGTTTCGTTGGCCGGGGTGTAATATAGCAATCAACACGCAATTACCCCCTCGATACATCTCGATAATAGAGTGGTTTTTCCCAATTTTGCTTTCTCAAGTCCAAATAGGTAATTTACAAAACTATTGATATATACTCAAGACGAGTTTTACTATCTCTAGATTCAACCCTTTAATTGGGACTATCAATTTCTTAAGTTCATCCCAATTTCTTGTTAGCCATGTTTTCCTAGACCCAGTCTCTCTTTCTCAAGTAGAGACTAAGTCAATAAGGCATGAATCAATATTCGCCACTATTAATTCTTAAATTAAATCAAGAACTAGGCTAAATATCACACATCCAACCTTAAACAAGCCCTAAATCAAACACCCATTAGGTACCCACACTAGGGCTGGGTTACAACCCTAGATATAGATTTAGCTACTTATGGATAAAAATGAAGAAATTAAAGAATAAAAGATGACTAAGATCATATTAGATGATAAAAGGGATGAAAATCCAATGTAAAAGAGATAAAATATCACAAATTTCCCAAAGCAGTAAATAGAAACGACTATCTACTTTCTGAATTTCAAACTTGACCTACATTTGACAAAAACGTCTATTTATACCGGCTGAAATTTTGGACAAAATTGCCCTTTCGAAGGTTCTGCGGCCATACAATTCTGTGTGCGGTCTGCACTTTAAAGCTAAGCTTGACAGGAGTCACTTCTGCGGCCGCACAATTCTGAATTGTGGCCGCGCTTCTTCTAATTTTACGGACCGCACATTTCTAATTGCGGCCACACTCTGGACTTCTATGGCCGCACAAATAATAGTGCGGTCTGCACTTCTCGATGGACTTCAAGTTTAAACTCTCTGATCTTCAATATCTGCGGCCGCACAATAATTGTGCGGTCCGCGCTTTGTAAATGAGCTTTGTAGGATTTCCTTCATGGTCTGCGGCCGCACTCAATATTGTGTTGTTCGCACTTTTCACTCTTTTCTTGGTTTTAGTCCTTGTTCTTGAGTTGAATTTCATAATTTTGGCTCATTTTCCAATACTCCTGCAAGAAAGCACATTTTATCAGTTTTCAGGAATACCTTTAAGCATTTTTGTGCCAAAATGAAAGTAAAAGAGTGCAAATAAGCAGTTGAAATACCTACTTATCAACTCCCCCAAACTTAAGTTTTTGCTTGTCCTCAAGCAAATAAGGTAATTCTCACCTCCACAAGAAAGAGCTATTTCAGCTAGCCTAAGTTGAATCAAACACACATCAATTGGGACCAACAATTACCCACACACTCATAAATTATCAACAAGGCAACGTTTTGAATGTTAAAGCACAAATAGCTCTAATGTGACATTTGAGCATCAAGAGTTGACTTTATTCATCAAGGAAGTTCGCACTTTCATGTAGGTCACTGTGGATCCCAAACTCCTCTTCCTATACTCTATGTTAGCTCATCTCACTTAAACATGTAGCACTCAATTCAATGATTAGTGAAAGGTTCGCTCATCACTCTCAAAAGAATGTCACAAGTACGGCTCTAAGTACCATATGTTTGCCCCTCATGTAGATCACCACTAATGTAAGCTTACTAGGCTTGAAATTACACAGGGCTTTTTCGGCATGTAATGAAGACTTTTGGAATAAGGTGGGAAATGATGGAATAGAACGGTTTCATCTTCCCTGGAGCACTCCATTTTCTCTTTTGTGCTCATGCTTTGCCGACTCTTTGAGACATTTTCTTTTTCCTTAGGGGAACTAGAGAGACTTGACATTACTCTTTCTTGGTCATGATATTCATATTCTCCTTCTTTTTATTCACCATGCTTTGCACTTTTGCTTTCTTTTGAATACTTTCAACCCTTCAAATTATTCATTTTCTTTTTGTGTTTTTCTTTTTCTTCTTTCTTTATTCTTCTTTGCCTTTCCTTTTCTTCATTTCTTTTCTTTTTTTGTGCCTTGATACCACTTTAAAACTCCTCGTGTCTCCCCCAAACTTATTTTTTCTCCATTTATTTCTCGTGAGTGCTAAGGAAATATCGGGTGCCAAGAGAGGGTCACTATAAAACGGGTAAAGGCTTGTACCATGGTTATCGAATTAAAAAGGCTTAGGCTAAAATGGGTTGACTAGGGATAACATCATGGGTGGGCCATGGAAAGTTTCAAAATGGATCAAGGGGATCCTACAATCACTTCTCAAGCCAAGTAAAACTTAGAATTTCGCCTAGAAACACATTCAGGGAAAGTTCTAGACCATTCACACAGGTACTTGGACTTGCAACAAAGCATCTCACCTCTCACACACCTGGATTGTTAAAGAGGATAGAGTCGAGGTCCCACAACAACCGTATTCAAGATTGAAAATCACTAATGGTTCAACTAAACCACTCGAAGATTAGCTAAGTCAACACAAGAGTCACAAGGTCACTAACTAGAGCCATTTCTTTCTAAAAAACTTGGTTTTAACCATAAGCGTGTAGTTGAGTGGGTTGGTACCAAGTGAAGCATGCTTGGACCTGTTTTATTCATTAATACTATTTTTTTACCTAAACATCAAAAACAGACTCAATCCTTTAAGAAGGTTGTCACGCCATCCATCATTAGGAAGAGCCACCTGGTTCACACAAAACCCACCTTTGGAAAGAACCGTGGAATTAAGAAAACCAAAGGATTATTGCTCACTTAAACATAAAAAGAAGCTAACAAATCAAAAAACTAAGCTATTAAAGTGAATAAGAAGCTAGACTACTAAGAAAACAAAATAAAGAAGCTATGAAATAAACTACTAAAAGTAGGACAAATGAATATACAAACCGAGGGGAATAGAATATACATCAAAAGAGAGGGACGAATATATACATAATGAAAGAGAAAATAAAGATAAAAGAAAAGGAGCATTAAAGTTATTACATGCCAATGTCATCAAATCAAACCAACCAAAATAGACCACCCCCGAATAAAAATAAGCATTGTCCTCAATGCTTAACAAAAATCAGAAAAAGGAAGGGTAGAGAGTAAAAACAACTCCCTATATAGTCTCATTGTGCATGGCATCATCACCACCCTCGGGCTCCTCCAATTGGATCTCATCATCCTCTGCTTGGCGAGTAATGGGGTTGGTGAACATCTGAAGCGCCTCCTCAGCAGTATGGGCAGCAAGATATGGCTCGTCAGATTGGCCAGTTGGTGCCTCTACTGATGGTATTGCTGGGCCTGCTGGTACTGATGGATCTGTCTCCATCAGTAAGTCAAACGGGAGATCACCAGCTGATGCAATCTTGGTCACTTCCTTTCTCAATCTATCCACTGATCTCTTTGATGCTTGAGATTTCCTAATCTTCTTCACCTATTTTCCCAACTCCTCAATAGCTCCCCCATGTGCCACCAGTGTATCCATAATGGTCTTCTGATTGTCCAGGATCTTCTTCAATGTTTCCTCCACTGACGGAGGAACCTATTGTGCTGCTGGGGTAGAAGAATGTGCTTTAACAACATTGGATATGTTAGACAGCTTTGAAGTAGCTACCTGTATCTAGTTGTTGAGACTTTCCAATGTCTGGGAGACTCGCAGAGCACTGAGCGAATATGTGGATAAAGCAGGCACTGGTACTATACTGATGATCTATAAGATGAAGGTGGTGGCATGTCAGCTGTAGAAGTGGAAGGACCGACTGTTGTGGAAGGTATGACAGATGTAGAAGGCATAGGAGCTGCAAAAGGCTCAGCAGGTGAATCTGTAACCACCACCATGGCTCATTAGACTGGACAACGGTGAAAATTTCCTTCCCCTTGAACTTTGGGTTTCCCGGACCTTGCAAGGAGTACCATGATAAGGGCTTCTTGGCCCGCACTTTTGTATCAAAATTCCTCGACTCCACTTTTGCATCCGTGAGATATTCTGAGGGTGTTGGGATATGGGTAGAAGCTTTCACCTTTTCTGACAACTACTGACACGTTGGCTGACATGATGGCACCCACATTGATTGGGTACCTGGCCATGATAGATGCCACCAAAACTGCTCGAGGGATATGAAGATTGTTCTCATTCTGGCTTGGGTTAATATGGTTGCACACGAAAGTTTGCCACCCTTTTTCTTCAAAATTGAGGGTGGCTCGTGCAATGGAAGCCCCAGTTGTGATCCACGGTGGTGGTGGTCCTGGAGAAGCCAAGATCTCTACTAGCCAAGGGCGAGCTGCATCACCCATATCAAGCTTCTCCATGTACTGGATTGCCTCTACCTCCTCGAATCCCAAGTAAGTGTTCAAAGTGTTTTGGTCGAATTCGACCTTCAAATTTTTCACTTTGGTACCCTTCTTGATATGTGCCACATTGGCATAAAACTCCCGACTAGGTTCTCCTTGACATCGATAACACTCTGGGTGAACAATATCCAGCCCTTGCGCTCCCTCAATTGCTTAAGGACATTTGTATTGTGTTTATCCAAATCCTTCAATAAGAATTGTCGCTTAAGTGTGAGCGATCTCTGGGGCCACCACTCTCTAAACTTTGTGAAGGTTTTCAAGATTACAAACCTGTCTTCCCATATGTCATTATTCTTCGACCTCTCTAGGCCTCCCACTCTAGTATCACCTCCTCTACTATCATCAGGAACATCATCATCATCATCATCATCTACTGCAACTGGTGCAGAGGGAGTGAGTGTAGAGGAGGGCTCTGAACCCTAGCTACCGACATCTGAACCTTCAGAAGAAAGTGTTGTGGTGGAGGGTTTGTTGCGAAGTTGGTATCTCCCCGGGAATTGTGATGGTTGGGACTGGGCCTCAAGTTGTTCCTCGACTGAGTGACCCTCAGAGGCTTCCGTATACAAGATGTAAGAGCTGGGTTCTGAGGGCTCTATTTCCCTACCTCTCCCTATGGTTGGATTTTTGGCCAATGTTTTCTTCTTCAATCCCAAAGGTTGAGTACCCTTGCCTCGGCCTCGGAAGGGTTCACTCCTCCCTTTAGATGTATCATATCTGCCTCGTGATCGAACCATTGTCTGTAATACAAGATATACAAGTCAGTAAAAGTTGAGAAGCATTGTTAACAGTTTCAGAAAAATAGTGCACATATGAGAAATTCCGGTCCGCACAATATTGAGTGCGGCCGCAAACTGCCTTGTGCGGACCGCACAATTTTAAAGTGCGGCCATTTAACTGAAGCGTGTATCACACAATTTTGAGTGCGGCCGCACAATACTAGGTTCAGACTACTGGTTCTCTGAAGTTCCAAAGTGCAGTTACACACAGTTTTATGCGGACCGCATAATTTTTTGCGGATCGCACAATTTTGAGTGCAGTCCGCACATTGCATGCATATCTTTTTGCCCTAACACAGGATCTGTGGACCGTACAATTTCATGTACGGCCGCACAATTCAAAATAAAACAGCACTTACTTAGGTTTTGTAAATTGTTTCCCAATTAAGACATGGTATTGGAAAATTAATCATGATACATGGTTTACCCATCCCCCAATGAGTGCATATGATATTACCCACACAATTTTAAAGCACACATGAAGAACATTTTAAATTTTAGGCCTAAAAATAACTATACTACTTAAGAACAAAAACTAAGAAAAATAAAAAAATCTAAACATGAATTGAACATACCAGTAGTGAAGGATGCAGGGATGAATCTAAACTTATGAAATGAAGGTGGAGCGTGAAACAATTTGTGTGCACTGTGTTTGCTTAGGTCACAAGAGCTTAGAGTGTGTAAAGCTGTGAATAGTGCTATGAAGGCCTATTTATAGGGTTGACCAAATTAGCTCAAAAATGAAGTTGAGTGTGGCCTCACAATTTTGAGTGCAGTACGCACTCTTTACCTGAACCCAGGTGAAGCTCTGCGGTCCGTACAAAAGTTAGTGCTGCCGCAGAAATTTGTGCGGACCGCACAAATTCAAGTGTGGCTGCAAAATGGTAATTCCTATGCAATTCCAAACTTCAGAGAGTTGGATATTTGGGTCTCTAGTTGTGCGGCCGCACAAATAATTGTGCGGCCGCAGATTCTTCTCTGTTGTGTCATATAAAATTGTTCGGTCTGCGCAATAAATATGCAGTCCGCACTTTTTCAACACTTGGCGATTTTTTTTCGAGCACACTACCTGCAATGCACACTCATTCCTGTAATTCACTTCAAAATCAGTTAGCTCAAAATAAAACCTATCTAAAAACAAAGAAAAATAAAAATAAAAAGAAATATGGGTTGCCTCTCAAGAAGCATCTGATATAATGTTGCGGCACGATGCAGATTACCATCAATCACTTGAAATGAATTAACGCCACGACATGGACATCATCAACTTTTCCAAGATAATGATTCACCCAGTGACCATTGACTCTAAACACTTCATCATTTTTATTCTTCAAGTCTAATGCACCAAAGAGTGTCACATTCACAAACTCAACAGACCAATCAACTTAGACTTCAATTTTTCTGGAAACATACGTAACCGAGAGTTGAACAATAACACAAGATCACCTTATTTGAACTCCTTGCTTCGGATGTACTTGTCATGGAGGTACTTCATCTTCTCCTTATATAAGGAAGAACTTGTATAAGCATGGTACCGGAATTCATCAAGCTCGTTCAATTGTGCAACCCTTAATTTGACGGCGACATCACATTCAAGATTAAGCTTATTCAATGCCCACATAGACTTATGCTCAAGTTCCACTGAAAGGTGACAAGCTTTCCCGAACACTAACCGGTATGGAGACATACCATTCAGTGTTTTATAAGCCGTCCTATACTCCCAAAGAGCATCATCAAGTTTCTTCGACCAATCCGTCCTGTTGGCATTCACTGTCTTTGACAAAACACTCTTGATCTCCTAGTTGGAGACTTCCACTTGACCGGTTGTTTGAGGATGATAGGGGGTCGAGACTTTGTGAGTGACACCATACTTGGTGAGTAAGGTATCAAAAGCTTTGTTGAAAAAGTGCGATCCCCCATCACTTATAATGGCCCTTGGAGTACCAAATCTTGTGAAGATGTTCGTTTCCAAAAATGCCACCACACTTTGAGCTTCATTGTTGGGTAAAGCCACGACTTCAACCCATTTTGACACCTAGTCACAGCTACCAAAATATAAGTATTCCCACAAGAGCTCATGAACTGTCCCATGAAATAATTCCCCACACATCAAAAATGTCAATTTCCAAGATGGTGGTGAGGGGCATCTCATTTTTCTTAGACATCCCACTGGTCCTTTGAAATTCAACATAATGCTTGACTAGATCACTAGCGTCCTTGTAGAGAGTAGGCTAATAGAATCCACAACTCAACACTTTTGTTTCCGTTCTAGCTCCACCATGGTGACTGCCATAGGGTGAAGAGTGGCAAGCCTCAAGAATTTTCACTTGTGCTTCCTATGGCACACATCGTCGAATCATACCATCAGTACAAATCCGGAAGAGATACGGCTCATCCCAATAATAGTCAAGGCAATCCCATTTGAGCTTCTTCCTTTGGTTTGAAGAGAACTCATTCGGTATAATACCACTCACAAGATAATTTGCTAAGTCGGTAAACCATGGCATCCTGGTCATTGAAATGGCTAGAAGTTGCTCGTCGGGGAAAAAATCATTTATCTCAAGGCCGTCATGTGGCCTCCCCTCCTCCTCCAAGCGAGACAAGTGGTCCGCCACTTGGTTTTCACTACCCTAGCGGTCTTGAATTTCTAGATCAAACTCTTGAAATAGAAGCACCCACTGCATTAACCTTGCCTTTGAATCTTTTTTTCTCATTAAGTATCGAAGAGCCACATGATCGGCGCGGACAATCACTTTTGTACCCATTAAGTATCGGCGGAACTTCTCCATAGAAAAGACAATAGCAAGTAGATTTTTTTTGGTCACTGGTAATTGACTTGGGCATCATTCATGGTCTTACTAGCATAGTAGACCAGATGGAAGATTTTGTTGATACGTTGCCCCAAAACTGCTCTGACCTCCACATCATTTGCATCACACATGAGCTCGAAAGGCAAGCTCCAATACGGTGTGGTAATAATAGGAGTAGTAGTCAGCTTGAACTTAAGAAATTCGAATTCCTTCATGTAATCCTTGTTGAAATGGAACTTGGCATCCTTCTCCAAAGCTTACACAAGAGGTTCACCACTTTGAAAAAATCCTTGATGAACCAGCGATAGAACCCCGCATGACCCAAGAAGCTCCTTTCTCCCTTCACGGATGTAAGGGGTGGGAGTTTTGAAATCACTTCTATCTTGGCCTTGTCGACCTCAATCCCATTCTTTGAAATTTTGTGGCTGAGGACAATGCCTTCCTCGATTATAAAATGACATTTCTCCCGTTTCAATACCAAGTTGGTCTCCTCACATCTTGCCAAGACCTTATCCAAACTTTTCAAGAAATCATCAAAAATTCCCAACCACGGAAAAGTCATCCATGAAGACCTCAAGAAAATCCTCCACCATGTCGGTGAAGATAGCCACCATAAACCGTTGAAAATTTGTCGGTGCATTACATAACCCAAATGGCATTCGCGAGAATGCGAAAGTACCATAAGGACATGGGAAATTAGTCTTATCTTCGTCCTCCGGAGCAATAAGAATTTGATTGTAGCCGGAATATCCATCAAGGAAACAATGGAAAGCACAGTCGGCCAACCTATCCAGCATTTGATCAAGGAATGGAAGTGGGAAATGATCTTTCCTTGTGACTTTGTTGAGCTTGTGATAGTCCATACACACTCTCCACCCGGTCACCGTTCTTGTAGGAATCAATTCGTTCTTGTCATTGGTGACCACCATCATGCCTCCTTTCTTTGGGACACATTGTACCGGAGAGTTCTACGAGCTATCAAAAATGGGGTAAGCAACCCCGTCATCCAACCATTTTATGATCTCCTTCTTTACCACTTTGTATATTGATTCATTTAATCTTCTTTGATATTCAACAGAGAGTTTAGTATCATCCTCCACAATAATCTTGTGCATGCAAAAGGCGGGGATTATGCCCCAAATATCCTCCAATGTCTATCCGATAGCTTTTTTCCTCTTTTGTAGCACAACCAAAGTATAGTCTACCAGCACGTTAGTCGAACAAGAGGAAAGAATAACCGGTAAAGTAGAACACGGGCCAAGGAATTAATAACTGAGATGTGGAGGCAATGGCTTTAACTCAAAAGTGGGAGGCTCCTTGATTGAGGGCTTTGTTGGAGGAGTCTTCCGGTTCCCAAGATCTAAGGACAATTTGCGGGGTTGATAAGTGTACGACCCTATTCCTTGCAATGAATTCACACACTCCACATAGCCATCCTTCTCATCATCATCATGATTGATCAATACGGCCTCCAAAGTATCATAAACATTCATCATGGCATTAGCATCATCAACAATCACCTCGGTCACTAAATCCACAAACAAACAAACTTCATTTCTATTTGGTTGCCTCATAGGTTTGCACACATGGAAAACCACATTTTCATCACCCACCCGGAAGGTTAGGTCACCTGCTTGCACATCAAAAAGAGCCTTCCCCGTAGCAAGGAAAGGTCTACCGAAAATAATAGGCACCTCATAGTCTACTTCACAATCAAGAATACAAAGTCCACCGGGGAGGATGAACATATCGACACGAACCAACACATCATCAATAATAGCCAATTGTCTCTTCATAGTATGATCCATCATTTGTAACCTCATAGATGAGTGTCTTGGTTGTCCAATCACCAAAGCTTTGATCACCGAGTAGGTCATCAAGTTGATACTCGCCCCTAGATCACAAAGAGATGTGGGAAAAGTCGGTGCTTCCAATGGTGCAAGGGATTGTGAAAGCACCGGGATCTTCTAATTTCGGAGCAATTGGGGTGCACAACTGCACTAATTGAACCTCCAAATTACGGATTGAAGTGTTCTGCGAGGCTAGTTGAGCATCATAGTCAGAATTTTCTCCATCATTTGTTTAAACATATTCTCAATTCGTCCCATCTCATTATTGGAAGATCTAGACCCATGAGACGGATAAAGAGATGGGTTTCTTGGTTGTTGATACATCGGGGGCCTTTAAAAGTCTGACCCCCGGTTCCCTTGGATATTATTCCAACCTCCTTGGTTGTTGCCTCCCCAATAACCTTGATTGTTGCTACTGCAATTGCTTTGGTTGTTTTGATTGTTCCAATTGCCTTGACTGTTTTGATTGTTCCAATTACCTTGATTGTTGTTACCACCACTCAAATTTCCTTCATGTTTTTGATTGATCAAATTTCTTTGATTTCCTTGAGATTGCCATTGTTGTTGATTCGGGCCTTGAGAGTTGTTTCTTTGCCCTTGGTAGTTGTTTACATATTGCCCTTCTTCCTCTTGTTCATTGTACGAGTCATCTTGGTCAAACCCACTATCATATTGCACATATTGTTCCACACGATTTTGCACGTTTTGACCCTTTTGCCTTCTTTTGTTCACCATCATGTTAAGACCTTCCATTGAATTTACTTGCTTAGGACCTTCAACTTATTTGAGTTGAGCTTTGGCTAATTGATTCATTGTGGTCGTCAACTCAGAAATTGCTTGCCCATGATCATGTAATTCCTTGTGTAGGTGAATCACATTAGGGTCACCTCGAGGAACATTCGCTCTACTTTTCCACGCCGATGAAGTATCTGCCATTTTATCTAAGATCTCACAATCATCGGCATATGGCGTTGTCATGAAATTTCCATTGTCAAGTTGGTTGACCACACATTGGTTGTTAGTATTGATCCCCTAATAGAATTTTTGTTGAATCATAGCCTCAATCATATCATTTTTCGGTTACTCTTTCACCATAGTACGGTACCTCTCTCAAATCTCGTGCAAAGGCTCATTGGATTCTTTCTTGAATGCTAGAATCTCGTCTCGAAGAGTATCCATATGCCCGAGAGAAAAGAACTTCGCAATGAATTTCTTTGCCAATTCATCCCATGTACGGATAGAATGGTTTGGAAATCTTTCTAACCAATCCAAGGCTTTCCTCCATAAAGAGAAGGGAAATAGCCTCAACCTTAGAGCATCCTCAGAGACGTTGGTCTGTTTACTCCCCCAGCAAGTGTCCAAAAACTCCTTCAAATGTTTGTATGTATTTTGACTCGGAGCCCCAATGAAAAATCCTCGTTGCTCTAGCAATGTGATCATAACATTAGTTATTTAGAAGTTGCCCGCCCTAATGCGGGACGGAGCTATGGCACTTGTGTATCCTTCATTTGGCAACACCCTATGTGGAGCCGCTCTTGGTGGAGCTGGGGGAGGGACGAGAACATTGTATTGAGGCGTTCGGCCTTGACTATTTTCTTGAGGTTCAAGAGGAACCTCATCAACTTGGTCATCATCCACATCCTTTCCCAAAGGCAAGTTTCCGAGAGGATCATTGTTGAGATCCATTTTGTACCTACAATTGTTTCACAAGAAAAATTAGTTACCCGGAAGGAAAGGAAGTCAAGTCACACACAAAACCAAATATATAGCTAAATTCGTATTTAGCTCTCCGAAAACGGCGCCAAAAATTGATGTCACCCAAATTCACAACACTGATTAGGATTGTGAAGCGGTCAATGCAATTATATTACCCAACTTTGAGTCGGGATCGATTCCTCGTGGATATTATATGGGATTAGGTATATACCCGGACTAAGCGTATGACGTGCCTAAAATGCACTTCCACATACTTAGTTGTTGTTGTCTACTTCTAAAATTGAGCTATTATTTTCAAATGTAAAGCTAGATAACGATATTTTTGGTATTTTTTGTTTTTCAAGATTATAAAAGATCTAAGGTTGTGACTTCCACCTAGGTGTTTACCTAATTGGTTATGGGCTTTAGGGCAGGTTACGTTGGTCGGGGTGTAATATAGAAATCAACATGCAATTACCCACTCGATGTCTCTCGGTAATAGAGTGGTTTTGCCCAATTTAGCTTTCTCATGTCCAAATGGGTAATTCATAATACCATTGATATATGCTCAAGTCGGGTTTTACTATCTCTAGATTCAACCCTTTAATTGGGACTATCAATTTCTTGAGTTCATCCCAATTTCTTGTTAGACAAATTTTCTAAGACTTAGTCTATCTTTCTCAAGTAGAGACTAAGTCAATAAGGAATGAATCAATGTTTGCAACCATTAAATTAAAGAAAGAACTAGGCTAAATATCAAACACTCAACCTTAAACAAGCGCTAAATCAAACATATATTAGGTACCCACACTAGGGTTGGGTCACAATCCTAGCTAGATATTTAGCTACTCATCGATAAAAATGAAAAAATTAAAGAAGAAAAGATGACTAAACTAAGATTAGATGATAAAGGGATGAAAATCCAATGTAAAAGATATAAAATATCACAAAGTTTCCCAAAGCAGTAAATAAAAATGGCTATCTACTTTTTGAAGTTCAAACTTGACCTAAACTTGACAAAAAAATCTATTTATACCACCTGAAATTTTCGGACAAAATTGCCCTTTCGGAGGTTCTGCGGCCGTACAATTCTGTGTGCGGTCCGCACGTTAAAGTTGAGCTTGACAGGAGAAACTACTGCACCGTAAAATTCTTAATTGCGATAGCACTTCTTTAGATTCTGCGGACCGCACAATTCTGAGTGTGGCCGCACTCTGTACTTCTACGGCAGCACAATGATAGTGCGGTCCACACTTCTAAATGGACATCAAGTTGAAACTCTTTGATCTTCAACATCTGCGATCACACAATATTAGTGCGTTCTTCACTTTGCAAAGGAGCTCTGACAGGATTTCCTTCATGGTCTGCAGCCGCACTCAATATTGTGCGGTCCGCACTTTTTCCTTTTTTGCTTGGTTTTAGTCCTTGTCCAAAAATACTACTTATTGAGTTGAATTTCATTATTTTGGCTCATTTTCCGATACTCCTGCAAGAAAGCACATTTTTTCAATTTTCGGGAATACCTTTAAGAACTTTTGAGCTAAAACGGAAGTAAAAGAGTGAAAATATGTAGTCAAAATCCCTACTTATCAGTGGTCCCAACAGTCTTTACCTGTAAAGTAATCTTACCCTTCATTTTCTTGCAAGCCATGTTGAATCTGTTCAATACTCGGACCGCTGGTACGATTTGGCCCAACACTCCCAGTTGTTATACGACCCTTCATTGGATGATATTGGTCGAGCTACCTGGATCAATCCTCACACGTTTAACCCAAGATTTATTGATAAGTATATATATTACCAGTGCATCATTGTGAGTCTAGATGTACCCTCAGAGTCTTCGTTGCTAACTGAGATCGCCCTTTAAGGTCATAATCCCAGGTACGTTTCTCCCTCGTGATAGAAACTTTGCTCCATTTTATCATTGGCCCTTGGGGGCATCCACTCCCCCAATGATCATATTTATCACGTGTCGGTGCTCCTCTTGTTCAACCTGTTTGTTGGCGTCCCTGTTTCTGAAGTAAGTTCTGGATCGTTCACTTAGGTATTCTCAAAGGTTCCCATTATTGAATAATAGAGTTACTTCTTATCTTAGCTGTTGACAATTGTTGGTCCTATGACCGTGAGTAGCATGGTATTTACACACTAAGCTATGATCCCTCTGGGCGGGATCAGATGCAGTGGTCTAGACCATTTGGTCTCTTTGATGCGCCCTATAGCCGACACTATACTTACAACATCCATATTAAAATTGTATTCTGATAATCTCAGCGCTTCCCTACCCCAGAGTGACCTGCTTAGAACCGCGTTTACTCACCAGGCCTCAGCTGCTCGGCCCTTGATCATTCTCTTGTCATTCTTTGCCGGGTGGCGCTCGGATCTGTTCCCCCTCCCGATCCGCACCATACGGCTTTGATTGATGATTCTCTTAGACCTGTCATTTTCTCTGTTGGGGTAAACAGACCCCAATGGGGGCCCTAGTTGGTCGTCCTCGACTTTGATCTTAAATTGATACCTGTTATGGGTATCGCCCCAGGTGATTGTCAGGTACTCCACCAAGTTTTGCTTCAATTGTTGAGAAGCCATGGAATTTTCGGGGGTTGAGACGTTGAGTAAATTCCTGAATAGCTTAATCATCTGCGATCAGGGACATGTCCTTTTGTTCCATCTGAAACCTCAATACGAACTCCCTAAGCATCTCGTTATCCTTTTGCATGAGTTTGAAAAGGTCTATGTCACGACCCAAATTCCCTCTGTTGGGTATCGTGATGGCACCTAGTCTTAGGGACTAGGTAAACCTAGCAGTTACTGAATAACAACAATAAATAAAGGAAAACTAACAGTCTTAATATAGAATCTCAACAGAAGGTACAAACTTTCCCAAAACCGGTAGTACAAGTCATAAGCTCTACGAATCTTCTACAACTTCTAAGTACAACTGTTTGGAAATAGATACAACAGTGTATGAATAATAAATACAAAGAAGGTGACTCCGACACCTACGAACGCAACAACAGGTTACCTTGAGTATCCTCATCAACCATCCACATAGCTACTACAATATATACCTGAATCTGCACATAAAAATGTGCAGAAGTGTAGTATAAACACACCACAGCGGTGCCCAGTAAGTATCAAGACTAACCTCCGTGGAATAGTGATGAAGACTAATCAAGACACCACTAGTCTACAAGATAAATAACATGAATGTATAAATTACCGAACGTTACATCTATCTAAGACTTAACAGAATAATTTACAACAATGCCAATATAATGCGGAAGGAAACTACAGAAATCAATCATGAAACAGCACAAAATTACCCAGAAAAATGGACAACAATACAAGATAAACCGAAAGGAAACACAATACAATAAAGAACACCAATAACTCAACTCTACATCGGTTTTTTCACATCGGGCCTTAGCCACTAAAATCCATATACTGGTGGAAATCTTTAAACAACAGTTCATATGAAAAAACTTCTACAAATAAAAATTATTTTAGTATGGAAAAGTTTCCTTTGAAAACATATTTTCTCCAAAAGTAGATATAAGTATATTTAATAGACAGAATTACGTAAAACATAGGTTCGTACAAAATACGAAACTTCTCAAAGATGCTTTCCCAATAAATGACTTCCAAATCTCATTTTAGGCAAGACTAGTGCTTTTCAAATATACCTTTGATGTAAAAGTCATTCAAGTATAATCATTTCAAAACATTACTTTTTCAATAACACTTTTCAATAAAATACCTTGATCAAAATCTCCTCAAGATTTATCCACCAAAACTTAGTCTGTAACTCAGAAATCACCATGTCGTACAGGAGAAATATCAAATCTTGCCAATAAATGCAGTAAGAGATCAGTAGGAATATCGTAATTTAGAACAACGAAATAAAATGCAAAGACAAGTGCACGGCATCACCTTCGTGCTTTTACTCGCATCCTCACCAATACAAGTGCACGACATCACCCTTCGTGCTTTACTCTCATTCTCACCAAAACAAGTGCACGGCATCATCCTTCGTTCTTTACTCTCATTCTCACCAAAAAAAGTGCACGGCATCACTCTTCGTGCTTTTAATCTCATATCATGGAACGGTATCATCCTTCATGCTTTAATATCATAACACGACATGGCATTATCCTTTGTGCTTTAATATCATAACATGGCACGGCATTATCCTTCGTGCTTCAATATCATAACATGGCACGACATTATCCTTTATGCTTTAATATCATAACATGGCACGGCATTATTCTTCGTGCTTCAATATCATAACATGGCACGACATCACCCTTCGTGCTTTATTACTCTCATCCTCACAATATACGGCATCACCCTTCGTGCTTTACGCTCTTCCTCACCCAAACAATATCAAGAACAACAATTTGGCAAGGAAAAACCAACAATATGACCCATAAACCACCACATTCCGGCAAGGGAGTCAACAATACAAACAATATCATTAACACCATAACCAGTAATAAAAATCACAACATCCCGGCAAGGGAGTCAACAGTACAACAATATCATTAACATCATAAATAGTAATATGAACCATCACATCCCCGCAAGGGAGTCAACAATAAAAACCATATCATTAACAGCATAGACAGTAACGGAAACCATAACATCCCGGCAAGGGAAATAGCTATAACCAATCTCACCTAAAAAGTTAACTTCACGGAATAACACTCAGCCTAAACAAAAGGCCCAATAATAGGCAACATCAAGGAAATACCAATAACATAAATGTCTAGCAATTAGACCTAAAAGGAACTTAAGGGAATAGTCATATAAATCACAATGTAAGACTCACGGGCATGCTTGACTCCAACGAATAGATGTTCCAACTACGGCGAGATGATACTAATTATAGTCAATTAAGAAAGCTAGGAAGAAAATATAGCATGATGATAAGAGAAGTAGAATATTCAGTTAAGTCAAGTAAAGTCAAATAGCCAACGAAGAATCAAAAAACAAGTAATTCTAATTTAAACAGGAAGGAATGAAATTAACAACCAAGGATTCAAGTGTATCAATTACAAATCATACACAGGTAATATAATAATCTAAGAATCCTAAAAGGGCAATCTAATTGCAAATAAGTACGAGTACACACTCGTCACCTCGCATACTCGGACTACAATCAACAAGGAAGACTCAATCCTAAGGGGTAGTTCCCCCACACAAAGTTAGGCAAGATACTTACCTCAAAAATGACAACCTGGTACTCAAAATTAGACTTCTCGAGCAGGGAGGCCACCGGACGGCTCAAAATCAACTAAAACAACTTCAAAATACATATAAAACATATAAGGAATTATTCTGAATAATAAAGTTTCAATCTTAATAAAATTATAAAAATCGACCCAATAGTCGACCCCCAAGCCCGCCCCTCGGAACCCGACAAATTTTAAAAATTCTGATTACCCATCCCGATACGAGTTGACCCATACTAAATTTATCTAATTCCGATGATATTTGGTCTTTCAAATCATAAATTTACATCCTAGAAGTATTCTTTCAAAACCCACAATCCCCTCAACCCAAAACACAAATTAAATGATAAAAACAAGAACTAATTCATGAAATATATTAAATTCTAGTGGAAGAACAGTTACACATTCGATTTGTGTGAAAAACCCTCAAGGAACTGCCCAAAACCGAGTTCTAGAAGTCAAAATATGTTTAAAATGGTGAAACCCCCGATTTTGCAACCTTATATTCTGCCCAGGTGTTTTGTGAATCGCGATCGCGGGGATCGAGGCGCGATCGCATAGAAGGAAAATGAAGCTGGCTTAAAATGCTCTAGCGATCGAGGAATAGCTTATGCAATCGCGTATAAGGAGTAAGTTAGCTTCTACGATCATGGACCAACTATTGCGATCGCATAGAAGAAGAAATGGCCACTTCCAAATAACATTGTGCAATCACGAACGTGTGATGCAATCGCGTAGAGTGTAGTCTACAAGCTGTGCGATCGCGAAGTAAACAGTGTGATCGCGATTAAGGAAACTGAGCTGGTCCATTTTACACTACGCAATCGTGGATTTGTCTATGCGGTCGCATAGAAGGGGACACCAGATAGCAGAAACAGCAGAGGAAAATGAGAGAAAATGGACCCGAACTCTATCCGAAACACACCTGAGCCCTCGGGGCTCAAAACCAAATATACACACAACCTTAAAAATATCCTAAGGACTTATTCGAGTAATCAAATCACTAAAATAACATCATAAGCATCGAATTAAACCTCAAGATCAATGGAATTTCTCAAAACTTCTTTAAACAAAAAATTTTGCATTTAAGGTCCGAATCACGTCAAACTAAGTCGGTTTCTTACCAAATTTCACAGATAGCACATATAAGGCATATCGAACCTGTACCGGTCTCTGGAACCATGATACGGGCCCGATATCACAGGTTTCACCTCAAATTTCATTTTCAAAAACCTTTAAATTTTTAGAAAATAATTTTCTTTAAAAAATTTATTTCTCGGACTTGGGACTTTAGAATTCGATTCTGGGCATACGCTCAAGTCCCATATTTTTCGGTGGACCATTCGGGACCGTCAAATCACGGGTCCGAGTCCGTTTACCAAAAACATTGACCGAAATTAACTTTGTTTAAATTTCTAACACAAACATTATCATTGTTATCAGTTTTTCACATAAAGTCTTCCCGGCTACACGTCCGGGCTGCGCACGCAAATCAAGGTGAGATAAAAGGAGGTTTTCACGATTTCGGACCATAGAATTAGCTAGAAAAAATACGGGATGACCTTTTGGGTCATCACACCTGACTTCCTTGTCTCGACCTTGATGGCCCTGGCATGGTCCTTTACAAAAGCATCTGCAAGCATAGCAAACGAATCAATATAATTCGAAGGCAAGTTGTGATACTCGATCTCGTCGTCTTCCAAGTCATTTCCATTGATTGTGCATCAATAAGAGGTTATATGCTCGTTTGGATCTGTGGTCCCATTATCGTTGGCAATGTCGGGCATTCAAAACCTCTTCGAGATCGCTTTTTGGTGTCGCGCTGGGGGAAAAGGCTTCTGAATGAATTTTATAGAATCTGGCCTCTTCAATATTAGGAGTGCTCCCGGGATCTGATCGACCTTGGACTTATAAGTTTCCAAATTCTTTTCAGTGACCTCCATATTTTTCTCTCCAGACTTCATCCCTTTTGTAAATGCTTCAAACATCCTCATCACGTCGAAAGTTTCCCTGGGGCCAGAATTCATCCGGTTTCACGGCAACTTATTCCTCCCTTTGAGTGTTTTTCCTAATCCGCTCAGGCTCGATCCTATTAGGAACGTGACTCCGGATCTGCAACTACACTATTTTCTCTTGATGAGCTTGCAACATTTTGACAATTAACCTCAAGCTAACCCCTTCACCTTCCCCTTCAGGTGCTTCTCTAGCCGATGGAAGGGGTATCCCATGAATGATTTTTTTGGGGTCACTTGGTAGATTGATGTTGATCTCAACCTGTAAGTTAGCTTCGAATGGGTCGGTGACTAGGAAATCATTGGGATTAATAGGGGGTAAACCACTACTAGGTACCACATTATTATTTTTTGCCGTGGTGGCCTGAGGCGGCATCAACAATCAAGTGAGAAGACTTAGAATCTAATATCCTTAGGTTAACGTGAAATCAAAACTTCATAGAACAAGTGTAAAAGAGGATGTGTTATGGGGATTTGTATCAAATCACCACTATTATCCTTAGCCCCCCGGTGAACGCCAAACTGTTTATCCTTAAAAATGAGTAGCAATTAAATTTGTACGCGATTTAAAGGATACGTGATTTAGTTATATTCGAATGATCTGAGAACATCAAATAATTAGATTAAATAGAGAATGAATGATCAACCAATCATAATGGAACAATCAAGACTGGTCTTAAGTTGAACAATGAAACCTTGCCTCTATCGAACCCTCGATATGGGCTCAGTTGTAATTAAAGAAGAGAATAACTGAAGAACACTTTGAATAATAGCTAGAATACAAAAATGAACTTTTATTACTTTGATACACGTGTCAATAATGTGTTAAAATGAAAATTTCTCCACTTTATATAGTCGGGGAATTTCAATCCTAGTATAGTTCTAAATAAGGTGAAAATCTTCCTTTTCCGGTAAATATCGATCGGCAGTTAATATCAACCGGGATTTGTGCTATAATATCCGGTTAAGGGCGAATATTACGCTCCCTACTTGTTATGCTCAACCATTTTAACTTTTTCCCATGGTCTCGAAACTGTACTAAGCCCGGATCCGTTGTTTAGCTGTGCCCGATCCCAGATGTATCGTTCATCCCTCCCGAGCTCTGACACGAGGGACCCTTCGGCTTCGCTTGAAGTTGCATTAGACTGTGTTTCCCTCTCGTTTATTTATTGGAGAATCGTGTTACACCCCATATTTTCATACGTAAAAGTACATCGTTAGTCAATTGATGCAAACTCAGAAATGATATCATCTTTGAAAATACATAAAGTAAGTTAATCATGTTACCTTGGAGGTTAATAATATTTAAGATCGTAAACTGCAAGTACCAAGAGGGTTGGAAGACTTAGAAGCTAAACGACTGGAAGAAGATAAGTTTTGTCAAAAGTCGACAAGTTGGGAATGTTATAACATGTACTTTTGGGGCGAGACTAGGGTGATTAAAATGATAAGGAATTCATGATATGAGTTATTTTAGTCATATCATAGTCGTGTGTTATGTTTTTAAGTCAAGGGAGTTGTGGAAAAAAAGCTGGCGAAAGTCATCACAAGTTACATTCATAAATGTGCTGAAAATTAGGTCAAATGTAGCTGAACTTTTCTCCATATATACTTAGAATTACGGGGTGATGCACCTACCAAATTGAATATATATGGTTATAGGTTATAACTCATTAAACCTCTCATCGATAGAGCAATGGATTTGAGAGATATTCGCATTTTTGCGAGACTAACAAACAGCTCCCGTGGGATCCACAAAGTCGGTGTAAAACTCAAGCTTGTATTTAATTTAATTCTAAGTCATTTTAACTGATTCTTCTAGTCCGAAATTGTTCCTAAACCTACTAATATTCTTTCAATGAGTTCCTCCATGATTCTAGAGTGAAAACCAAAGACAAAAGAATGAATCCAATGCTAAAACTCTCGTGGTACTCGCTAGATCTTAGTTCTTCATCTTGTGGCTATTTTGGAGGATTCTTCAATGTGAAGTAACCTCAAATTTCATGTTTTTATTTGGGATTAAGATAAGAATCAGTCCCTCCTTCATATATATTTGACTTTCAAGGTGAACTACAATTTTTACACACAAACATAAACACCAAAAATTGATTCAAGAAGAGAATACAATACCTATAGTGTTGTGGTGTCATTGAGGATAGTTGTGAGCTGTGTTTGGCTGAAATTTCATGTTGTTTCTACTGGAAAATGTGAGTATAACAGACTACTACATGTGATTGAAGTTGTTTTCATGTTGGTAGCATTATTTGAGCATACTACAAGAGGAGACTTGAAATAGTTTGAGATGTTATTGTTTTTAATGAACTGTTTTTGAAAGGTTGTTTTGATGAACTTTAAATGGTTGGAAACCTTGAAAATAACTTTCTTAAGATGTTATTATTATAAATATATTTTGTGCATGGCGAACTTGCTGTTGGTATTGGGAATATGAAGAGAAATGATAACATAACCATGAAAAGTTTACGTATTGTTGTTGTTGGATTGTTTGAGGGTGAATTAGGAGATAAATAGGAGGTTGGAAGTCCTCACTTTATACTTAATATCATTCTTGACATGTGATTTTTTTAATGAATGGACAACTTTGGGGTTACAGGGTTCAAAAGGGATTCAATCCGAGCTTCTTTTTCGTCGTGTAAATAGTAGTTTCATTGATGATGTTTTATGCACTTGTTGCTATGTAGATCGATTTGTGTTGTGGTGCTGAAAGCACATAGGTGAAGTTTGTATGGGTTCTTGTTGGTTTATGGACTTGGGAAAGCAAGGAAAAATCGAGGAGATACTACCCGATTTAATATAAAATAAGTTTGTCGTTCGTTGTACGATGGTTGCGTCTTTCGGAGCTTAACAATAGCATTATTATCATTGTTGTAGATTGAAGTGTGACGAGACTACTTCAACATGGTTATTGGACAGATTGTGATAAGGTATGTCAAGGTTATCCCTTCTTTACTTTTGGAATGATCTATATGATACAAACGAAATGAGCAAACACGCAACTTTCATAAATGACTCCTATGCTCTTGATTCCCCATGTGTCTCAAAAAATACGTATGTTGATAAAGTTTATCCGAAGGCATATTAATCTTATGACATTCCTAGAGATATTATTAACTTACTTCATTATGCATTGTAGTCATTTATACATGTACACTGACCCATGACCATATGGCGTTATATACGCGTATATTATATGTGTATGGGGTATGGGGAAAGGTTAACGTTATATTTGTGCCACCACCTGATCAGTTGGTATACAATGATGATTTTGCCCACAGAGGCCAAGATGATATGATGGGATGCCCTCAGAGACTTGATGATGTTATGTACGCATATACCTATGCATGATATGATATTTATACGCACATGCATGACATTATATATGTTTCAGGATTCACAGAGCTATTCAGACTTACAGGTTGAGTCCTTTACTCAATGTTTTTTCATGCCTTTTAAATACTGTTTTTCATGCCTTACATACTCGGTACTTTATTTTTACCGACGTCCCTTTTTCCTGTGGACACTGTGTTTCATGCCCGTAGGTCCCGATAGAGAGGTTGACAATCCTCTTACTAGGCTATCAGCTCAGCAGAAGGTGTTGGTGCACTCCACTTGCTCCAGAGTTGCCTATTTGGTCAGTATGATCTGAACATGTATTGATTGGTATGACAGAAACCTGTCCCGACCTTTATGACGTTTATGTACTCTTAGAGGCTTGTAGAAAGATGTCATGTATATGGATACTTGTATGGACTTGTCGGCATATGTTATGAGTGTACAAATGATCATGTCGACTTATATGCCCGTATATCACTTGTATAAGTTTCTATATCATGTTGGGTCGTCCTATGTTTAGTAGTCCCTTATGTTTTATTTTGGTTATCTAATGCCAGCCCTTTTGACCCATTTACCCATATTGGCGTGATAAAAAGGGTATGTTACGTTAGTTCCTGGTTGAATAAGGCACTGAGTGCCCCTCACAACCCTCCAATTTGGATCGTAACAAATGGGGGACAATATTTTCTCCGATTTTATCCGTACACATGCTTACTATTGTACTGATCAGTAGAGTTGAAATGAAATGTAACAATTTTCTCAACTTGCTTCATTTTCACAAATATGCGTGGTGTTAATAGTGTGATAGTTTCTCCATTCCGAAATAGTGACGAGGGTGCTATTTGCATTTTGCACTTCCAAAACCGATAGCAAAAATATATACGGAGACATATATTACGTATTAATATTGAAGTGTTACTACTACTACTTTATTTCTTTTACAACTGATAATGTTCCGGCAAAAGATTTAGGAATTTTTATAACAGCAAGAGTTACTTCCTTGCGTTTCATTTAATATATGGCGGGTGTTTGACCGATCGGGCACAGTAAAGGGGAAAAAAGAAAATTTTTGGCACATAGTAGCAAAAGTTTCCTTAGAACTTTATACGTAGGAGCAAGTCATGCATTGATGATACAATGAGACATAGGCGGATGTAACATTAAAGTATTGGGTTTATCTGAATCAAGTATTTGCGACGTAAAATATAAATTTATTAAAATTATATAATAGTAAATATAAACCATAATTTTAATTTTAAAATATAATAGGTTTAATGTTAAGCTATTGAGAATTTAAATTCATAAAATTTAAATCCTGAAATTCGCATTTATAATAAAAATTAAAATTAAAAGAGTTTTATATATAAGAAAAGTTTCGTGCTTTTCAGAAAAAAGAGTAAAAAGAAACATATATAAAATGAATATGAGGAAGTGCTAGTCTTGTTGCTGCTACAACAAAGTTCGTTTCTGAGAAATCTTGCAATTTTAGCAAAGGCGACCCCTATTCAAACCAAAGTACCTCACCTCACTTACGAAAAAGTTGTTGGAGCTGGGCTCCGAACTATGAGAATTTGCTTATTATCTTTCTCAGAGCGATCACCAGAAAGATGGACAGATACAAGAGAAGAGGCCACTTTTACACTGAAGCTTGAAAGGAAAAGTCAATTAAGAAAAATTCATAGCTATCTCCCGCGGGCTATTCTTTAGATCATTCCACTCGTTTAAGAATACTTGACTTAAGTAATTTTTTAATAAAATCTCTTAGCGCCGACCTCATAGTAACTCAGTCTGAAATTTCCACTTTCTAATAGATTAATTACGATTATCAGAAAAAGAAAAACTATCCTAAAATAAGTTGAATAACTTGGATAAAGTATTCCCCTTGAGAAGAAGAAGAACTTTAGTGCCCACAAAAAGAGTTCAGGCTCACTAGGCGTATTATTAATTGTTGTGTTTTATCTTTAAAGAGCGTGAATTGGAAATAGAAGAGACACCTTTTAGCTTGCACTTCTCTATATCAATCCTTCTTTGTCTATAAATTTAGAGGCTTGGCTTCATTTATATTATATGAAAAATCTGAAAATTTCTCTCCTCTTTTCTATATTGTTACATTATTTTCAAATAAACATAAGTGTCAAGTGTGATTTGCTCCGTCTGTTGAATTCGCTGAAATTCTGTAATTTCAATTGCCAATATTACAGAATAGTTATTTGATTCAATCCTCTGAGAGGATTTAATCCAAAACCTTGAGCAACAATGAGAGGATTAAATTCTAAGAGGTATTCTCACTTTTAGCCCCCGCCAGAAATTATTTACATATGGTAGCCGAAAAAGTGTATAAAATTTGTATAATTTTTGTATATAACATATATATATATATATATATATATCTA